>ML794627.1:78638-100817 GCA_009831015.1 Picea engelmannii
TCTGGAGAAATCAACAACTAGTTGGGCACATGCTCACGTTACACGTGGCCGTGTTATCCAACCACTACCACTATAACCTCCAGGTGTGCCCACGATGCCCCTTACGCGGCACACAAGGTAAGTCGGGGGGAGTTGAACTCGAAACCTCATAGAACTTCATTTTCACGGCACTTGCCAATTGAGATGCCCCCCAGGGGCTTATTTGGTTTTCTTTTATTATGCTCCTTAAAGTTGATTAAATAAGAATATGAAAAAAATATTATGTTAAGAAAAATTGTACCTTTAAATTTTATTTGTTTTTTTTTTATTATGCTCCTTAAAGTTGATTAAATAAGAATATGTCACCTATGTAAATGAGAATGTATGTTTGAATTTATTGTCCTCGAAACATAAATTTCTTTATTTTGCTCAATCATTCACTTTAAGTCTTGTACTTGCATAGTTTAATTTCTTGAATTTATTTGGAAAAAATTCATATAAAAAATAACATCTTTGAGGGTTACACCCTCTAGCTATTGGAATCTTTCATCAAGCCTAAAGTGGGGAGGAAAATTTCCTCCATAGGGTTCCTTAGCATTGTTTCCTAGCCAGAAACAACACAAGGAGTAACCAAACCCATCAATTCTCTTCCGACCAATACAATAAACTATAATTTAGTACACGGGAAGAAGAAACACGACCATCATTCAATTTATGAATTAATTAGTGTTGTGATACCCACAAGTAAAGATTTAAACACACAATTTTTTCCTTGTCATCCTAATTGATTTCAGTGGGATTGGTTAGACCTTTGTATCCTCAAATACAACATTTCAACTCCCTAAGAATTTCAACCTTCACACAAATCATATATGATAGCAATACTCTAAGAGGGTTACTTTATAGATCTTGATTTTTTTTTCATCACTAAAGAGAAGGGGGGATGAACATTATGAATGCCATATCTAGGAGTAGGGGATTTCATTTTTATTATATGAAACCTTGTTTTCTTCACCATCACCCTTGGATTCATCACTACCCTTTATTACCTCCATTTTTATTCTCTCCACCATCCTTCTTCTCCCCACCACCTTATTTCTTATCTCGGCCAACACTACCTTCCTTCTTCTCCCTCCCATTATTTCTTATTCCCATCCCTCTTTCCCCCTTCTTACTTATACAAATCCTTCTTTCATGGTATTATTTGTAATTATCTAAAATCATTATCCTCTCATCCATGTATTCATAATTACCTTCCTTCTTCTCCCTCCCATTCTTTCTTATTCCCATCCCTCTTTCCCCCTTCTTACTTATACGAATCCTTCTTTCATGGTATTATTTGTAATTATCTAAAACCATTATCCTCTCATCCATGTATTCATAATTCACTGATCCAAAATGGATCCAAAAAATGTGAATGGCATGACTTAGATTTAGTTAAATTGATTAGCAAATGAGTATTGTATGGCTGCAACGGGCATGAAGAGGCTACAAATAAGAAGTATAGTTTTTTTCCATGGATAATGATAAATAGGTGAGGATGATTTTTAGTGTGATGGCCACATGCTCAACCACCTCTCACCCACTAAATTGTGGAATCCCACCAGACGCAAGAAGAAAAAAAAGAAGAAGCAAAGGAGCATTGTAGAGGGGAGCTGAAAGGTTAGGGACACCTAACCTTAAAACTACCACTATAAATTCCTTGTAAGAGTAGGATGCTAATGGAATATAGAGCCTGACATTGTATAAATATTTTTGATTGGTGATAATAATATATTGAGCACCACCATTTGAGGATGGTTTTTCCAAATTGTTTTTTTTAGGGTAAAATCACTATATATAGAGGTCGTATTATTGTGTATTTCTTTAGTTATATGTGTATTATTGACGTGGATTTCATTTTTTCTATTTAAATACTTAGTGTAGAGCCATTTCCATTCTCTCCATTGTGAAATTGACAAGCACTACATGGAAAATGCACTCCCATCTCCAATGTTCATTAATTAACAACAAATATCCAAATCATTGCTTCCTTGAACACTATAATCTACAACAAAGACAAATATATGGTTAAAGTGATTTGTGGTTTTTGTATTTGAATATATGGGTATTAAATATGCAATTCAATCTTATATGGAGTTCTTGGGAGGACATATGGGATAGAGGCCAAATGGTGCTCGACAACATGATCAAGTAGGCTCGCACATGCAACAAGGTTTGAACATGATGTTGGCCAAGTTAGGAGCTCGAATTGTAGATCCCTCCTATACTATTAACATATGTCTACATGATTCAACCATTAATACCACCATGCACAACATCATGTTTGAAGAAATAATGAAATTTCAAATGGTTCACTAAAGGAGTAGGAAATGGAGAAAGGGTGGGGAAATGAGGGAAGAGAGAAGTTGTGCAATGCCATAGTTCCAGTCTCACTTCAAGGTTTGGTACTACTAGTTTTATTTTGAGTTTCTTTCTCTACTTGGTAGTCTGTTTTATTTTTCCTTTTGGATTATATCCCTATCGGGCTTGGGCGAGCACAACTCTCCATCCGTAGTTAGATAGAATTATGTGCGATGACAAAGGAGGTTCCTCGCTGACTATCCTCTTTAGGTGGGTGGTTGATATCCTGGTTCTGAAACCTTCCCCCCATTCTCAATGTTTTCTCTTATTCCCTCATCATATTCCACCCTCTATCACTCTTGTCACTTATCCTTGGGCCAAGATGGGGAATTCTAATGGTAAAACTCAACCAAAATCTAACAAGTGCAGGGTTAAAAGGGGAGCGAAAAATCATATTAGGGGATGTAGAAGATGATGCCATGAATGTGGAATCTAAATAAAAACATCATTTTCCCACTTTCCTCAAGGAGGAGGTCACTCATATTGAGAATTTGGTTAGGAAAAAATGAAGGAAAATGATCAATGAACATGTTGAGGTAGAATTTAGGGATCAAGTTTTGAACATTGAGTTCTCTTGTTCCAAAGACACCAATATCTTCAATCTAACATATCTTTACTAGCTAATAAAATATTTCATAGCATAGGTAACTGGGCTATAAGTCTCTCATTTACAAATCATTCACTTACCATTCTATCATGCATGTAAATCAATGTATGTTCCTCTCTTTCCTCATTGTCATATCATTATATCTTTTTTCACATGAAGCTCTATCAATCCATTTATAATCACTTATGTATATGAATTCTTGTTAATTGTCTTATAATCCAAGTGTCTCCACATGTTTCCTAATATTTCTACTCGAAATCCAAGTATCTCATTGTTTATACCTAGGTGGACTGGGGGGTACAATGGAGATGAATTAAGGAGGACTTGGATACCCAATTCAAGCTTCCGAGAAATGACATGTCGACATATTATAGATAAGTCCTTTATAAACTTAGAAGTAATTATTAGGATTCTTAGAAATGACTTGTTGGCATTGTGTTCTATATTTATCTTTAACAAATTCATTAATTTTCAAGGTGTCTTAAGATGCCATATTTTAGTACAAAATATGCATATATTTTATTCCATGATTTTTTGTATACTTATCTTGTTATTGTATTGTTGCAGTACATGTATAGATATGACTTCTCATGGAGAAGGACTAGGAGAAGATGTTGAACACAAGATAACATAGGACAAGCACTCATGAAAGGGGAAGAAAAAACCAAAATATCAAGATGGTTCTTCATAAGTGAGTTGTAATTGCATCTTTTATTAATTGTATATAATATTGAAATTGAGTATTTGTTTTTTGAAGACTTACATTTATAAATCCAATTGTTACAAGTAATGTTGTTTTTTCCTAGTGCATAAAGGTCTAATGAAGAAAATTGGAAAGTTTCTAAAGGGTTCAATGAAACAAGAAACATTCTCTATCAGTGAGGATTAAATTCTTGAGACTAGATCAAGTTCAACAAATCTTAGTTTAAGTCCCCTTATGCATGTTGGAGGTATGATTTATCTTTCATTTTTCAATGAATTTTGAACTAGAGTACATTTAACTCTTATTTGATTTCAATAAACACATTTTTCATTCTACTTGTAATTTGTTCCATGACGTACATATTAATGTATGAGTGCAGGATGCAGAGATGATAATGAACCAAGGAGAAGATATATCTTAGGGGAAGACAAAGCTCATGAATCAAATCAAGATGGATCTCTACAAGTTAATTGGACATGAGAGGTTCTAGAGTATGGAAGGGGCTAACATTTCCATACGTAGACATTGGATACTATTACTGGGGATTTTTCCAAAGCATATCACAAACATTGGGGTGATATTAGTACTAATAGTAAGAGAAATGCATTGTAGCATCTTCGTGAAAGGTACCCTATCTTACTTATGCAACATATTTTAACACTAGGGACATACTTTTGTTATCCCTTTTGTTCACACTAAGCATACACAAAATTGATATACGCTACCTTATAATATGATAGTCACTAATTTCTTTATTAAGTGGGAGAAAAGCTTAATCAATTTGAAGTGATACTCATCAATGGTTACCAAGTTCATCTTCAAAACAACCTTTTGTCACTTCATTTGTCCCTTGTAACCTACTTATGATTGTGGTACATACTTGATGGCAATAATGTATTGGAATTTCTAGAGCATTTCCACACGACACAACATCATTTTATTATTTTAAAAATGATCACCAATATAATGATCACTTGAATACTTCCAGAAAAAAAGTATTTAACAATGATTATTAAAGTATTTAATACGTCTTGAAAAATTCTAATTAAAAGAAATATAGATAATGGTCTTTCCAAGCCTCGAGGATTATCTCAAATGGTTTAGAGCTAGACATGAGTTTTTCATGCTTGTTGTTGGTCATAGGTTTGGCTCTCTTGATTCCCTTGGGGCTAGGCCTCAATATAATAAGGGACAACGGTTTACCTTGCTTACCATCCATGGAACACGGGGAAGCATTCAAAGGGTTTTCCGTGGGTACATTTCCTTGGAAAAGAAGATAATGGTCTTTCGATGATTGTTGTTTAATATTGATTTGTAGATCTGCTTGGATATTCTAATGGTCGGGTTGTTAGTATAGATGTTAAATTTACAATTGCTACAATGAGCCAATGCTTGATTGTTTATTTTTATTTATTTATTTATTTTTGTATTTTTAGTGATTTAACAAAATAAAAACACACCATACATATTCTTTAATTACTTAGAAACAAAACATAACAACAACAACAAAGACACATAATGGAACATGGTGAACACAATATTTACCTTAGGAAAGCCCAACAAGAAATTAAATATTCTCCCCTTTTCTTTAATCAATAGAGATTACAAAGAAAATAAAAAAGAAAAATAATCTTAAGCCTAGATTCTACGTTTACAGGTATATTACAAGTCACTCATCTTGAATTGCTTCATCCTCAAAGCACTGGTAAGGATGTGTGTCTTGATCTAAATCCTTCATTCTCCTTGGTAGCTCCATCTTTGGGTAGGTTCCTCCACTTACTAAGGTATTTATTGATGTCTCATGAATTAAGAGATTTGGTTCTAGCTTTTAAGGATATAGTTATAGTACTAGTCCTCCTTCTTCATCTAAGAGGGGTAACTCTATTTGTATAGAAGTTATTAGACCCAATATTTTTTCTAAGCACAAAACATGAAAAACATCATGGAACTTCCCCTTGTTTAGAATATTTAATGCATATGCTACTTGGCCTACTTGCTTTCAAATTTGGTACAGATGATATAACTTGGAATCAAGTTTATGATTCTTCTAGTTTTTAAGTGAGTTTTTCATGTATGGTTGGGGTTTGACAAACACTCACTCTCTTACTTCAAATTCATAATCAATTCTCTACAAATTGATATGTTACTTGATTTGATTCCTTACTTCATTAATGTGATTCTTTATGATATGAAGGATCTCATCAGAATTAGATAAGTATTTCTTTTCTAAATAGTTGGGGATTTGAAATTGGTAATGACATAATCCTTTATTGATGGTGGTGGGTATCCATATAGATATTTAAAAAGGAGTCACTTTTTTTCTCAAGTGTGTCAAGTAGTGGAAGGTAGTGTTGTACCACCGTTCTAGAAAATGCAACCATTTGTGCTACTACATTTTATGAACATCCACAAAGTTACTTGAGTATCATTTAAGGAATATATTTATCACTTCAATTTTACATCTTTTTAGGAGTGGTACAAGTTGCTCATGGTTGATATTGTTCCTATTTGGTGGAACAATTCCTTCTAGAATTTTCTAGGGAATTTTGGATTGTCATCATTAACAATGACATTGACAAACCCATGGAGTATATAAACATTTTTCACATATTTATCAACAATTTCAATGGCTTTATCTTTGACAATACTCTAATGAAGTGAGCATATTTGGTTAATCAACCTATGATTACAATGAGATCTTTCACCTGTAAGATATGAAGACATTTATAAAGTCCATATATACTTTATTCCATTTCTAAAAAGGAATATGAAGGGGTTGAACTTTGAATAAGACTAGGAGGTGCAATTGATTCGATATTTTGGTGCTAGGAGGTGTCACACACTGCCACATACTTCTAGATATCATCCTTCATTTCTTTCCAAAATAAGGATTGTTAAATGTCGTAGTATGTTTTAAAAATTCAATGTGGCTTGCAATCAAGGAGCCATGATTTTCTTCAACGTCTTTGGTTTTTCATTTGAAAGGGTTGATTTATGAATATATTCTTGAGCTATGATCATTTTCTCAAGCATATCTTGAATTTGTTGAATTATTGCTTTTGACTTCCCCAATTATCTTCCTAGTTTCTGGGTTTTTTACATACATTGCTTGAATACTTGAGATCCATAGACTACTGAAACTGAGCATAGTGTAGCATCTCCCTCCTCTTTCCTTGATAAGATATCTGCAACTTGATTTTAATTTCCTGTCTTGTAGAGGATATCAAAATAAGAAACATGGATTTTCCTAACCCACTATTGTTATTATAATGATAAATTCTTCTAGTTTAGAAAATATTTCACTCTATTATGGCCTATTTTGACCAAGAATTTGGCTCCCAATAGTTACCATTTCCATTTTTCCAAAGAATGAATGATTTATAACATTTCCTTATCATATTTTTCTTTCTTTCTTTCTTTTGTTTAGTTTCTAACTTTCAAAAGCAATGAGATGGTTATCTTGTATAAGCACAACTTCTATTCCTGACCTTGAAGCATCACATTCAAGTGCAAATGGTTATGCGAATTTTGGGTTAGATAAGATAAGATTGGAAGTCATTAAGGATTTCATCCTCTAAAAACAAGTTTTTACTTCATCATCCCATCTAAAGATATATTTTTTCACTAGTTTTAATGGAGAGATAATTTGTGCATATATTTTTTATGAATCTTATGTAATAACCTATAAGACCTAGGAATCCACATATAATGTGACATTTTGGGGGCTAGGCCAATCAATGACTACAAGAATTTTCCTTAAGTCTACTTTGACTCCCTATGATGATATAACACAACCTAGGGATTCTATTTCTTCCTTTCCAAAACTACATTTTGACTTGTTTGTGTAGACTTGTTATCTTCCAATAACTTCGATATTATATCTACATGCTTAAGGTGCAAACTACAATTTTCAGTGTAGAATAATATTTCATCAAAGAATACTAGGAAGATTTTCTGCAAGTATGGTTAGAATAAGTCATTTATCATTGCTTTCTCGGAAGGTATCCAATGCATTGGATAATCCAAAAGGCATGAGATATAACTCATGCAAGCCTTCATGGACACACAAAGTTGTTTTGAGAATGTCTCCCTCTCGTACTATATCCATGAATACACTGGAAACTTATCTTTAATGATAATTTTATATAATGCCTTATATTTGATATATAGTCCATAGGGATTTTGTTATGATACTATTTGAAGGGAATCAATACAAAATATACATGCTTATATAAAATATATTGATTAATTCATAAGTGGTGAGATACAACATGCACAAATCTCTCACTTATACATATATTGTTATGATCTATTAAGCATATATTACACACCACTTATGAATTAATCAATATCTTTTATCAAATACTATATATATGCAATTGATTCGATTAAATCAATCATAAACCTTTTCCAACATGTAAAGATCATTTGTTAATCACTTAGGGTAAAACTATGAAAGAACATGGTCTAAGTGCATATAGATTTGCTCACTCAAAAACCAACACAAATTATTAGACACATTTACTACACATAATTGCATTGATATATTATTAACATTATGATTTCCTAAACTCTCTTTGAGCATATAAACAAAATGCATTCGAACTTTAAATTTCAAATGCACCACAAACCAACTTGTTTAAATGAAATTCAAAGTGTTATAATTAGTCTTAAAATAATATAAAACCAATTTATTTAAATGGAATTCAAAGTGCTATAATTAATAGTAAAATGATATAAAACCAACTTGTTTAAATAGAATTCAAAATGCTATAATTAATTGTAAAATGATATAAAACCAACTTATACTTATTTAAATGGAATTCAAAATGTTATAACTAATCTTAAAATGATATAAAAGAGAAAAATTTCAAACAAAGATGGTTGGTTCTTTGAAATAAAAATATTGCTAATATTCATTTTTCATCTAATTTTACAATTATGACAAACAACAACTAAAAATAAGTCCAGAGAGCTCAACACATATATATTTAATACAGACAACAATTAGTAAAATTTAATTTATTCCACACATTCTAAACAAACGGTTAAACAAACGGTTAAACAAAGAATAAAAGAGTTAAAACAATTAAAATTATAAAAGAGTTAAAAAAATGATTTAAATTTTGGATATTTGGAAAATGGAATGTGAAAGTGGCACTACATATGAAGATGACAATTGGGGATCAAATCCCCAAAGTTTGGGTGACCTTGCATAGAGAGGAATTACAACAAACACTCAAGTCAGAGTTATATCAGACGCTATAATTTCCATGAGTGAGAAGCATGGGAAATGTGCAAAGAGTTTAGTTAACGAAGAGAATTTCACTTTGATGTTGGATTACACGTTGCATTAAAAAGTTGGGGAATTTTGCTTACTTGGGTCATAAAAAGGGAGATACATTTAAACATTTCCCTATGTTGTTTCATGTGTGAGCCATTTCAAATGGCCGAACAATTCCAAAAAATTATACAAACTTTTACAAAGAAAATCAATTTATAAAATTCCAATTGGGAGGTAAAATTATCCCTATAAATGGGCAACTCACCTATAAACATTAAAATTGCAACTTACTCACTCATCAACACTAAAGTTGCCTTTGGCATATATTACCCATTATGAATTAATGGGTATATTTTATACAACCATATATACATGTGATTGATTTCATTAATAGTAATATACATGTGATTGATTCCATTAATAGTAATAGTAAACTTTTTCCAACATGTAAAGATTATTTTTTCATTACTATAGGTAAAACGATAGAAAAACATAGTTTATGTGGTGCATATGGATTAGCTCACGTAAAGACTAATACGAATTACCACATACATTTACACAAATTACCACATACATTACTACATATAAATATAATTTCATTGATATATTATTTACATTCTAATTTCTTAAAGTTTGTTGGAGCATCTAAACTAAAGACATGCAAACTTTAAATTTCAAATGCTCACGTGCACCACACACCAACTTGTTTAAGTGGAATTCAAAGTGCTATAATTAGTTCTAAAATGATATAAACAAGAGGAAAATTTATAAAAGAGGGTTCCTTGGAGTAGAAATATTGTTAATGTTTTTCTATTTAACATTTTGGTTGTGACAAATAATAACTAAAGATAACTTTAGAGAGCTTAGCATAGATATCTTGAATACAAACAATCTATTAATATATTGTATGTACCTGGTTATGTGATGTTAAGCAGAAACAAGAATATAATGAAAATTACTAACAAAACAACAAAATGCAGAAAATAACACACCAAAATGATACTTTTATTGAAATGGGAGCAATGTTCACTTGCTTCTTCGAGGGGGCAACCTCCAGTAGAGAAACGCTCTATAACAATAATTCACAAGAAAAAGCTTTCTCATGCCTCCTACTCTTATTTATACTAATTCTATCTTCTAAACAACATTATGGATGAAGACCTTTCTAGAAGCGAAAACTTCTATTAGGTCTTCTTACATCGACTTGTTCATATTTATTAAATAGGCCTTATTAACTAATGTCGACCTTTATTACATGGAAAATATATTATTTTTTCTATGTGAGGGGTTAGGGAGGTTAGGTTCGTAACATGCCCTCCCCCTAAAAAAGAGCCTTGTCCTCAAGGATTAAGATGAGGAAATTTATGCAGAATAATAGTTGGCTACCAGGTGACATCTTCTGGTGGAGTATCCTTCCATTGAGCTAACACTTCATGGATGGTGCGCTAATAGAAACGACGCTCTCGTTGGTCCAATACGGCTTGTGGATGCAACCAAATGGAACCTTCTTCATCCAACTCTGGTAGACTGGTCTAAGCATGGCACTTGGTGCCAATCACTTTCTTCAGGAAGGAGACATGAAAAAAAAGATGTAGCTTGGAGTTGTTCGGAAAAGCTAATTGATAGGCCACTGGTCCCACACGTTTGAGAATAGTATAAGGACCATAAAATTTGGAGGCCAATTTCTGTCACTACTAAGATTTG
The DNA here is from genome assembly GCA_009831015.1 of Picea engelmannii. NCBI lineage: Eukaryota > Viridiplantae > Streptophyta > Pinopsida > Pinales > Pinaceae > Picea > Picea engelmannii. Next base: position 89,319 of record ML794627.1, read on the forward strand.
AGCGAAGTTTTCTTATATGGTTGCAGACAAAGAAACACTTGGTCCCCTTTAGCAAATTGACGTTCATAACAACCCTGATATGCTTGTTGCTTAATGTGGTTCTGAGCCATGACCAAATTTTATTTGAGAGTACAAAGAATGGTCATGCAGGCTGTAAGATTGCAGTCAACCTCCCGAACCTTGGAGACGCTTGGCATGCATGGGAGAATTGATGGTGGCTTTTGTCTATATACTGCTTCAAAGGGAGTCATGTGAGTGGTCGTATGGTAAGAGTTGTTGTACACCATTCAAATAAGGGTAACCACTGAACCCACTGATGTTGTAAGTTGGATGCAAAACACCTCAAATATGATTCTAGACACTTGTTGACCACTTCTGTTTGGCCATCCGTTTGGGGATTATAGACTGTACTAAGATGCAATTGGGTTCTCTGGAGCCTGAATAATTCTTGCCATAAATTGTTGGTAAAAGTTGGATCACGATCAGAAATAATAGAATGAGACATTCCATGGAGTTTGAAGATATTATTCATAAAAAAATGAGCCACTGTAGATGTTGTGAATGGGTGTTGAAGAGCACATAAATGAGCATATTTGGAGAGACGATCCACTACCACCATGATGACTAATTTTTTTTTGATTTGGGTAAGCCCACAATGAAATCCATAGAAATATACATCCAAATAGTAGGTGGAATTAGAAGCGGTTGGAGTGTGCCAGTAGTTTTAACAGTCTCGCCCTTATTGCATTGACATATATCAAATTCTGCCATAAAGGTGTGAATGTCTTGTTTCATACCGTCCTAGAAGAAAGAACATTTGACTCGTTCATAAGTTTTTTTAAAACCCGAATGCCTCGTAGTAGGAGAAGCATGAAACTCAGAGAGCACCTTGGATTTAAGGGCCCACTGTTTGCTTAAATATATGAGACCTTTATAGAGAAACTCTTCATTGTGCCAAGAGTACCCTGTGTTGATATTATGGTAGCCACGGGAGGTATTTACCTCCATGTGTAAACCTGACGATGATAGAATACTCCGGGAAGCAAGAAAAAACCCTAATGAGTTGGATAATAACCCTAGAAGACTTGTCAGCTCAGGAAGATAATTTATATTAGGTTATTAGCCTCCAAGAGAAGAAGTCGGCCAGAAATAAAAATATATATTGAACAGACAGATACCTAGAATAAGAAGTCGGCCCAGGCAATTACACAGAATTAGTATAAATACAGGAGGCAAGTTCTCATTCTGGCAGGTAGTCTCAGTATTACAGAGCATCACTTGTGCACACTGCAGTTTCCCAGTTTCTACGCAGGTTTGGAGGAGAGCTGCCATTGCAGCTGCTGCAGCTAGCAGTTATGCTTGGACTATCTCTTGGCTAGGGTTTGGACTATCTGATCAGCTCTTGTTGTTGCACTATCCTTGGGGAAAGGTGCACTACCCTTTGTTTGACTATCTAGCCTAGGGTTTGCTTCCAAAGTGATTCTCTGTCAAGGTTAAGGTGCTCAAAGGGTGGCTTCGGCCTATGGTTGGGTGACAATAGAGATATTGTCAATGGTAAAACTAGCACATCCACTTATATTCTAACATGTTATGGGCCCATTCCTCCTTCATTTAGTCTAACAACTAGAAGGAAACATAACCGTGAGGATATTAAGCTCGTTGAAGAACTGCCGCTAGGGTTTCTAGCAGGAGCAGTCACCATAGAACTGTCGCTAGGGTTACTAGCTAGTGTAGTTGTAGAAACCCTAATCCTCTTGTTGAGTCACCTTAAGTGAAGGGATTGACCTAATCTCTGGATAGATCAGTGCACCTTAGCCTAGCACATCTCCCGATACTCTCAGCAAGCCAAGACATCAAGTTTGAGTTTTTGGTCAAAACTAGGGTTTGACCAAGTCAAAGCAACCATGACTTATTCTATGAAGTCAGAGAACAAGTTATATGGAGCCTCTAACTTCAGAGAATGGAAGACAAGGATTGACCTCATCCTTTCTAAGAATAAAGTGTTGGATATCGTGAAATGAAAGTTCATGGAACCAGAGTTTGAAGAAGGAAAAGAGAAGGAACCACAGAACGTTGCATTTATGGAGAAGTTCAAAGACGGTGACATCAATGCCATGAGTATCATAGTGGAATCTATAAAAGACCACTTGATACCCTACATCTCCCATCTTGACTCATCGAAGAAGATGTATGATTCCCTAACAAATCTCTTCTTGGTCATAAACATTGGATAAGTTATGAGTCTAAAGAATGAGCTCTGTGACATGAAGATGAATGATGAGGACAACATAACATCATACTTTGTGAGGATCTCCCAGTTAAGAGTTCAAATACAAGCTATTGAAGAGATCATTTCAGAGAAAGAATTGGTAAACATAGTACTCAATGGTCTTCCCAAGATGTGGGATGCATTTGACGCAAGCACGAACACAATAAAGGAGCATCCTACATTTGAAGAACTTTGGACTCGCTGTGCTCAAGAAGAATCCAGGATCAATGAAAAAGAGAAACCCCAAAAAAAGTACGATGATCAGGGCTTCACAACAAGATTCAAGAATTTCGGGAACAAAAGGAAGTTTGGCTCAAGGAGGAATCCAAATCAAGATAAAGAAATTTCAGAAATACAATGCTTCAACTGTCGAAAGTATGGTCACTACAAGAATCATTGTCCTGAGCTAAAGAAAATAAAGGAGAAATATGAAACATCAATTGCCGAAGAAAAAGAACCTACAAAGAAGACTAAGCAGGATGAAAGGGACTTCTTCTTCTAAAGGTAACAATACTCTTCTTAGTTCTTGTACATATCTTGTTTGCATAATCTCTATAAATATCTTGTGTATCTATCTCTTAGAAGATAAGATGTTCCAAGAAGAACTATACCTATGGAAGAACAACAAGATAAGGATTGCTATCATTATACAAGTCAAGATGAAATACACAAAGCAAATCATGTGGAAGCCTTTACAAGAGACTTAGAAGAAGCAAGACAGAAAGAAGTCAACAACCAAGAGGAAATTGGAGAAAGACTTATAACACTTTGTAGAAGAGAACAAGGATGCATACAGAAGCGTGGACTCTCCTAGATGGAGGGAGCCGATTATACATTACCAAGAGCATGCATGAAGCAAGGATTAAGAGGGAGCTAATCCAATGATCCATTGAATATGATGTAGGATATATCCATGGTAGCATCCATGAAAGGTAGTACGTGTTCAGTTCAACCCTAGAAGAAGACTTCTTCGAAGAGAATCCTTGAAGTATCCTTGGTTGTCCATCCACATCCATGATCCTATAATGAAAGGAAGAAGTGAAATCTTTAAGGCATGGAATCTATAAGAAACTCCATGGACCCAAGAAATAAATGAAAACACAAGAAATAACATGAAGATTCCAAGAAAAGAAAGAGAAACCAAAACAACCAGTCATTGCATCAAGAATCACAAGATTGCCAGCCTGATATGAACTCAAGAAAAGAAATCAAGCAGAGGAACTGGAAGTCGTGATGAAGAACAATGTATGGAAGACTTATGAATGAAAGCATTGCGAGATCTAGAACTAGAGGTTTTCCCAGATGGAGGGAGAAGACTACGATGATTACTTGTTCCAGTAAACCAGACATATCTTTACATGAGTCATTATATCATCCACAATATCCATGAGTTGGAGTTCTACATCAGATAAATGCAAAGACTGATTGAACAAAGAGCGTATGAAGAGAAACCTTAAGACTTTGAGGGATACCAGAGAGAGACCCTTGTATGCAGATGGAAAAAGATAGCTCGGTGGAGAACCTCCAGTGCACAACATAAGCGTGGTAAATATTTTCTATAACAAATATATTGTATTGAGATGATTACTTAGTAGATCAGATCTCATGATGATAGAAGAAGTGACAAATGGATATGTTCTAGTTTTCCAACAATGATATACTCTATTGATCGGAGCTACATGAAGCCTTCAGAGAAAACCAGTGTTCCAGACCGAAGTACATTTGAAATCAAGCATTACATTATCTGTGATGAAGTCCAGAAAGGAGAAAGAGGTTCTCCAATGCATATCTCCATAGATGAGCAGATAAACATTGTGCCAAGAGTACCCTGTGTTGATATTATGGTAGCTGCGGGAGGTATTTACCTCCATGTGTAAACCTGACGATGATAGAATACTCCGGGAAGCAAGAAGAAACCCTAATGAGTTGGCTAATAACCCTAGAAGACTTGTCAACTCAAGAAGATAATTTATATTAGGTTATTAGCCTCCAAGAGAAGAAGTCGACCATAAGTAATAATATATACTGAACAAACAGATATGAAGAATAAGAAGTTGGCCCAGGCAGTTAGACAGAATTAGTATAAATACAGGAGGCTAGTTCTCATTCTGGTAGGCAGTCTTAGTATTGTAGAGCAACACTTGTGCGCATTGCAGTTGCCCAGTTTCTGCGCAGGTTTGGAGAAGAGCTGTCGTTGCAGCTAGCAGTTATGCTTGGACTATCTCTTGGCTAGGGTTTGGACTATCTGATCATCTCTTGTTGCTACGTTATCCTTGGGGAAAGGTGCGCTACCCTTTGTTTGGCTATCTAGCCTAGGGTTTGCTTCCAGAGTGATTCTCTGTCAAGGTTAAGGTGCTTGGATGGTGACTTAGACCTATGGTTGGGTGACAATAGAGATATTGTCAATTGTAAAACGAGCACATCCACTTATATTCTAACACCTTGGAGAAACTTGGGGATCCTGTTGCATTTTTTGGGATGAGGATGCATATTTTGACCCCAACCATTCCCAGTGAATAACTTGAAGCCAGTCAGTGACAATGAATGAGAAGGAAAAGAGTGACACTTCTTCATATTTCCTAGAAAGAGCATCAACCACCACATTTTCTTTACCCTTTTTGTAAATGATCTCATAATCATATCTAAACAACTTGGTCACCCATTTTTGTTTCTCCAGGGATGAAATGTGTTGTTCCAGGAAATACTTGAGGCTTTGATGGTTCATTTTAATTTGGAAGCGTTGTCCCAATAGATATGGGATCCATAGATCTATTGCATGCAAAATATCCATAATTTATTTTTCATAGATCGATTGGCCCAAATGTCGCTCTAACAACTATTTATTGGTCAAAGCCAAAGACTGTTTGTTGGACATGCATTTTTTTATAGAGTTTTCATGAAAATCCTAAGTATAGAAGATATTTGTAATAATATAAGAAATAAGACAAGGTAGGAGTAGAGTGTGCAACAAAGGCACATTCATGCTCGAGAGTGCATAGTAGAGGCACATGCAGGAGTGTAGTGCGCAATAAGAATACACTTAATAAAGAATAAAGCAGAGAATAAATGAAGAGAAGAAAGTGGGCAAAAAGGAAGGATAAGAGTTAGGCATGCCAAAATCAGAAAGACGCGTAAAAGTAGGAGGAACAACAATCGAAGTGCAAAATCAACATGCAAACATAAAAACAGGAAAAGAAAGATCGAACAACAAGACAACATGAGTTGTCATGAGCTAGAATAAGATGTTATTAGATTTTTTGGATATGCAAAGTATGGTTTTAAGTTGTATAATTTATGTATAAATATGTAATGGGATGGGTAGATTAGGGGTTCTCCTGTTCGGTCCTGGGTTCTCTCCTATTGGTTTGATCAGGTCAAAGTTATTTTTTTTGTGTTCAAAGTCTAATTGCAAAGAGAGTGAGAGAATAGGCTAAGAAGGAAAGAGTCTATGTTTGAGTGTTAGGGAGAAGTTGCAGAGAGAGAGGCTTGCACTGTAGAGAATCTAGGCAATATGGAGAAAGAAATAACCTTAAATATCTATTGTAAGCGCAATGCACAGCCTGAGATGATTATAGAATGAATAATAAAGAAGCCAACCGTTGTGTACGTAGCCCAAAGTTAGGTGAACCACATTAACTACTGTGTTTGATTTTATTTTATGTGATTGATCATGGAGATTCTCTTTATGCATGATAGATTAGATCTGTTTCTTACATGATCACTACACAATAGTATGAAGGTTTTAGTAAATGGTTTATGTTGCAGCATAATGATAATATATACTAAATTCACTAAGTAATCAATGAGAACAAATACATGATAATTCTCACAGAACAACTAAGTAAGAGTGAATAAGATGATCTCCTCCCATTCCCTCACTATTGCAGAAACTTGGTTTCTGCAGCCCCAATAGATTCCTTGGGTGAGACTTCACTTGCATGCTTGTGATGCTGAAAGAACCGATGTCTGAAGGGTTTGTTGGTTAAGATAACTTGAACCTAGGGTCTTACAACTGCGCACCAAAAAATGGTTGCGTTGCTGGGATCCGTAATCTCTTATTGAGGGAATGTTTTGGAGGTCAACTAAGAAAGAGATCTCATAATGGCTAGAATGGAAGAAACATGAATTTATTCAAAAAAAGAATAGAAACCCTCAGATGAGCGATGCGCAATGGATGCAAAGGTATGTGTACATAGAGTTGCACGAGATTTTCTTTGGCGATTTTCCAATTATTCTAACTGAGTGGTTAGAAACTTTAGTGGAGAATACTGGAAGGTACCGAACTACAACGCCGAGGAACTAGACTACTAATTTGGTGAAGAAAGTGAATGATGTAAGTAATAAGACTTCTCATGCAGTTGATTTTTGGTTGAAAAATATATTGGGAGGCTATATTATAGAATTTGCGGTGGATTGTACCCAATCATATAGTGTTGTAGAGAGGAATTTATTCAAAGGACCACACAGAAGGTCCATGAAATCATTGGGTACAAGGATAAATATGTTGCTATGCGAAAAGTGTGTGATGACAATGGAGTCCGATTGCTAAGGGAATCTGCGCACATAGGGGAACCAAGACATGACAAGAGGATCATCTGAAGGTAGGAAAGAATGAAGGAATAAATGAAGAAGGAAGGGAGGGACTGAGGATGCAAAGAAATGAAGAGGTTGTATCAGAATAATAAGACGAGTTTGGAGTATTGCATAGTGGAAGGAGGTATAAGAAGCAAAAGATTGAAGCTGAGAAAGGAGAGCCACATAGTGAGCATGAGTGGAGAGGACCTTGATGAATAGTCCAAATCATAGAGATACCACACATAAAAGGAGAGGAAGAGGAGTTTGAGTCCATTCATATAATAGGAGAGTCGTTAAGTCCTACTCAGATTGGATCCTATGTCGAATCCACGACCCCATGTGCGTCACCACAATATTAGGTAACGATTGAAGACTTATCAAAATAAATTGTAGTTAGCGGGGGGAAATCAGAATAGTAATAGTTAGAGCAACGAAGGCATCACAGTGAGTTAGAGTTAGCCAACTTCACCAAGGGGGTTCTACACAGAACAATATGGTAGGGATAGACAACACCTTGAGACTGTTTGAGTTCCAGGGAGTTGGGTCGGAGGACCCAAAACAACATCTATTTTTTTGTAATACAATTTGGGTTGCAAAGAATGTCCAAGATGAGGCTGCAAAGATTGGCCGCACATTATTCTAGTACACGAAACTATATAGTAACACACCTACAAGACACATGAGGACTCTAGAAGAAATTAGAGAGGCAACGTTGAAAGAATTCAAGAAACTGAAATTAAAGTCATGTACATTTTAGAGATGAAGGAAATAAAACAAACAAATAATGAATTAGTATAGGATTATGACCAACGTTTTAAGGATATGATGGGTAGACTGACATTCCAAATCCCTGATAAAAAACATCAAGAATGGTTTATTGCAGGACTTCTACCACACATTCACAGGCTGTTGATTCAACAGAAAGTTGTGTCACATTCTGACACTTTGGAGATCCCAATGAACCTGGAACCATCCCTTATCGGAGACAGTGGAGGGATGGCACACGTAAAGACACAATTGGTTTCCTTGACAATTCAACTGGAATAAATTACAAAAGGGAAGGAGAAACGAGAACAAGTCTTGTGTACCAAGTGTAGAACTGAAGGCCACCACAAGGATTAATGCTCAATATTTGTGCAGTATTTAGTGACTGGAGCACCGAATATATTACTAGGAGGGGGATATTGTGAAATATGTAATAAATGGGGACATCACCCGAATGAGTGTCCATTATTGCAGAAATATCAGAGTACGCCAAGGAACTTATTTTTCAACTTCTGCAAGTTAGTTGAACATGAAGAGAAGGACTGTCTCACATTCGATTTGATGAGGGAGCACACTTCAGATATGTACAAGATTCAAGAGGAGAATGACATGAAAGAACAAGGTGGTCCACAGTGTAATAATAAAAAAGGATTTAATCCAGGAAACATAGAAAATTTTTGTAGAGGTCGAGGAAGAGGAAATTTTCGCTGAGGAGGTAGAGGACCGATAATATGTTACAATTGTAATCAACTAGGACAGTTAGATTGTGACCACCCGAACCCTTGTACAACCTGCACATACTGTAGAGAATTGGACCATGCAACAAAAGACTGCCCTCAACTACTTGTGAAGTGGCATGCAAGAGGAAATCAGAACCAAAACCCAAATCATAGTGTACATAAAATATCAACTGAAAAACGTAATGAAGGACCTAGAATAACAACTGTTGCATGAGGAGGAACTACAATAAGGGCTAATGCAATGAATGGAGGAAATCAAGTTGAGCAATGGGTAAGGAAATATGCAGGACCTATGCCAACATTCGACCCTCATCAAGAAAAGGAGATGTATTAGAGGGAAATAAAAGAGATACTAGGACCAAATTGGGGAGTATCAACATCATAGATGCCTCATGTGTGTGATCACACTATGCTAGAGAAGCCACTTGGGAAGATAAGTAATCTAAGGGAGTTCCTGAGAAGTTCCATAGAGTTAATCAAAGATGAAGCTTCTCTAAATGAATTATATGAAATGATGGATCATTGCACACAAGAAAAGGAAATTCCCATCACACAAAGGGTATTGAATCAGGTACTTCGCAGAAAAAGGACCAACAAAGAATTCAGATTAAGTGCACAGATTGGGGAATATGATGTGGATAATGTTATCTTGGACTTGGGATTTGATGTGGATAATGTTATCTTGGCCTTGGGATTTGATGTGAATGTGTTACCAAAGGAGACCTGTGAAATGATGGGGAAACCTAAGCTAATATGGTCTCCTGTCCAATTAAGGTTGGAAAATCAACACAAGATAGTACCAATTGGCCGATTGACAGAAGTACCTATGAATTTAGATGGAGTGCATAATATAGTAGACTTTGAAGTCATTGATATCATGGAAGATAGTCAACCATATCTAATACTGATGGGAATTGAATGGAAGTTTGATAATCAGACAATTATTAATTTGAAGAGGAGGGAAATGACATTTTAGGTAGGAGACTTGAAGGTTACTGCACCATTGGATCCAATGGAAGGGAAGAGGTACATAGAACCTACGAGAGGAAACTAAATTGATAACTTGTATAATATGACTGCGCATATGGATGATTATGTTAACCCTACTGCAGATGGTGCACTAATTTGGAGAAGTATTAGTTCGTGTGCATCAGATTCAAAGGAAGGTATGGAACATTGACAATAACAGATGCATGAAGTATCAAATAGATGATGTGCACACATGATTTGATCATTGCGCTGGATTGGAACAAAGTTATGTGATCCACCCAGGTATGATGGATTGACTGACATAAGCAAGTTTTTAAATTCATTTGATTTGCAGGTATCCGAACAAAAAAGGCTATTGGCCCTAGATGTTGTCTTGATAGGTACTTCATTCAGATGGTGGGGTACACATAAAGAGGGGATGGAATATTGGTTGCAATGTCCGAGACTAATGCATGTGATATTTGGTACTGAGCTAGAAACTATGATGCAAAAGTATACATGGATAAGTGACCAAACAAATCATGTGGAGCAGTGTAGAAACATATGGAGTTCGACACCGAAGGAGGAATGGACACACAAGTTTATACATACACTGGATACAATTCCAAAGAACTGATATTTGGAATTGGAAATGCACCGAGAAACAACAAACTAGAATGAGTTGAATCAGAGGTTCAAGGTAACATTTACTTTTGAACACGAATCTCCATTAATGGATGCAATGTTACAGGCTATTGGAACTAAGATCTTCTCAGAAGAAGGGACAATGGAGGTGGTACCAGTGTTTAGTGCACACAAAGCTTCAATGATTGTCCATGAATTAATGAAGTGTTATAATGTCACGAAAGAAGAACAAGATGTGGAAGATCCCAGGAATGTGAAAGTAACCGAAACCGAGGGAGAGTGCATAGTAGAAGGGACATAGTTGGAGTCTGTTGCATACAAACAACCAATAAGGATGCAAAAGGTAAACATTGGGACAACAAAGAATCCAAAGTTTGCAAAAATAGGAGATTATTGGAGTGAAGAAACTGTGGAGAAGATTCCAGATTTATTACGCGAGTATCAAGATTTATTCCCAACTACATTCTAAAAAATAAAGGGGATAGCTGGGGAATTAGGTGAGATGAAGATCCATTTAAAAATAAGTGCTAAACCAGTGTGACAGATACCTTACAGGTTAAATCCAAAGTACAAAGAGAAGGTGAAAGCAAAAATAGATAGGATGTTGGATGCATGTATCATTACACCAGTGGTGGAATCAGAGTGGACAAGTCCAATGGTGGTACATGATAAGAAAACTGGAGGAATCAATATTTGTGTAGATTTGAGGAAGTTGAATGATGCATGTCTACATGATCCATTCCCAACACCATTCATAGATGAGGTACTGGAGAATGTAGGAGGACATGAGGGTTATTCTTTCACAGATGGATTTTCAGGGTACCATCAAATCAAAATTGTGTTTGAAGACAGGTATAAAACTACTTTTGCGACAGAATGGGGAAGCTATCAATACACAGTGATTCCCTTTGGACTGAAGAATGCACTTACAATTTTTTCAAGAGTTGTGGTTGCGGATTTTAAGGAATTTATTCATAAATTCCTCAAAGTGTACTTAAATGATATGATTGTGTTTAGTCTATTGAAGGATCACATAGAAGTACTCTAGTTAATGTCAGATAGGTGTAGAGAATGCCATATTTCGCTAAATTTTAAGAAGTGTAATTTTTGCACAATTTTTGGAATTTTGTTGGGTCATGTGGTTTGCAAACATGGATTATTAGTGGATCCTATCAAGATTGCAATGATTTCGGGTTTACAACCACATACATCATTCAAACAACTAAGGAAATTTTGGGTCACATAGGATACTAGTAGAAGTTTATCAAAGGTTATGCACAGATCACAACGCCTATGGAAAGGATGTTGAAGAAGGAAGCAAAGTTCCAATGGAACGAGGAATTTCAGACAGGTTTGGACACCTTAAAACATAAACTAGTGACTGTGCCAATTCTGATCTTTCCAGATTGGAACAAGGAGTTCCATGTTCATGTAGATGTGTTGTCCATAGCTTTGGGTGCAATACTATCTCAACTAGGGGAAGGAGACATAGATCACCCAATTTATTTTTCAATTAGGAAGTTTTCTATAGTAGAG
>ML794627.1:101003-114651 GCA_009831015.1 Picea engelmannii
TGGGGGGGGGGGGGGATATGTAGGTGGTTATTGTTATTTCATAAATATGACTTTGAGGTTGTCGTGAAGCCAAGAAAGTTGAATTCATGACCTGATCACTTATCGTGCCTACTATTAGGAGAAGATGCAGGAAATCTAGATGAAAACTTGTCGGATGCGTAATTATTTGCAGTTAAAATGGTGGATGAATACTTCACAGATATTGTATATTTTATAAGTATAGGAATGGCTCCGCCCGAAATGACAGTCACGTAGAAGAAAAAATTAGTGGTTAAAGCAAAAAATTATCTGTTGATTATAGGGAACTTATACAAGTTAGGTGCAGATGGAATATTGAGACGATGTGTGTTGGAACATGAAAGGGCTATGATACTCACAAAAGCACACAAAGGAATTACAGGAGGACACTATGCAGGTAAGGCATCTACACAAAAGATCTTGTGTGTAGGGATCTGGTGGCCTACACTTCATAAATATGCTAAAGAGTAGTGTCAGACATGCGATGTATGTCAAAGGGTGGGAAAGCCATCTAGGAGAGACGAGATGCCTTTACATCCACATGTTACATTACAAGCATTTGATAAATGGGAAATAGACTTTGTTTGACCAATCAACCCATCAACAAGATGATCAGGATCCAGGTACATAATCACAGTGACAGAGTATTTGAACAGATGGGAAAAAGAAACACCAGTCATAGACTACGCCATGGAGACTGCTACATGGTTTCTATTTGAGAATGTAGTCACACGATTTGGATGCCATGCATATTACTTAGTGATCAAGGAACACACTTCCTGAATAAGACAATTGCAACATTGATCGAGGAATTTAAAAATCATCATTAGAGGAGTACTCTGTATCATCCTCAAGTAAACAAGACAATATAAGCTTTTAATAAAATCTTGGATAATTCTTTGACAAATATCTACAACATAGGGAGAGATGATTTGGACTTAAGGGTTCCTGCAATATTGTGGGCATACATGACTACAAGCAAGAATTTGATAGGGAAAACACCTTTTCAGTTAGTCTATGGCCAAGAAGCATTCATGTCGATGTATTTCATTATACCTTGCATGTGCTTGGTAGCGATCAATGATATTTCATACTCTGGCATAGTATAAGAGAGATTATCACAGTTAGTCCAACCAGAGGAAGATCGATTTGTCACAGTTTTTCACCAACAAGTTCAGAAGGAAAGAGAGAAGACATCGCATGATAGACACATTAAACAAAAAATGTTTCAAGTAGGGGAATTAGTATTACTCTACGAAAGTAAGTTCATGCAACATCCAGTAAATTTTTGAATGCATTGGTTGAGACCCTATGTAATTCAACATGTGACGGAGGCAGGTGCTGCACAGTTGGAAATGCTGAGTGGAGAAACCTTGGGAGGAATGGTGAATGGGAGTTGGTTGAAACTTTATAGAGACGACCGAACGTCTACGCATTAACCTGAATTGTGCAAGAACACATGTATCATAGTATTTGTACTATAGTAGGGAGATAAAATACAAAAAAACAAAAAAAAAAGAGTAGAAAAAGGAAGAAAAAAAATAAAAATTCGGAAAACAAATACAAAGGTAAAATCACATAGAAAAAGGGCGTCGTGAAAAGATAACAAAAACAATAGGAATTCAGTTAAGTGCACACAATATTCAAGCACGAGACAGGACTGTTAAGGACATCAAAGCACGAAAACGATAGTTATAAAGAAATAAATAATGAAACATACTGGAAAGGTGTAGACATGAATAGAAGGTGCCACCGAGGATCGTGATAGATTGAAAGTACGAGGAACAAATGAAACGGAAGATATGGTAATAAATCATCAATAAATTACGCATTCATCGCACCACTGACATACTATAAAGTTAATTCATGCGCGAAGGGACATGGGAAAATGGTGAAGGGGCACAAAATCCATGAAAGGTCGAAAAACATTGGTTATTATCACTTAGAGTTACATGCAAGTACCAGTGAGCCAAGAAATTCATAGCATATCCGAGAAAAACCATAGAGCTGAAGTAGATTTTCATTGGTAACCAGGCTTTAGAAATGGCACCACCAAAAACAACAACAACCTTGACAAAGAAAGTTCAAACATGAGCACAACCAGTAGAACCATAGGTTGAGGAGACCCCTAGAGCATCATCGTTGGAGACGAGGTTTCCCTGAGACTATATCCCACCAAGGAAGGATGATTCCCCATTAGTAACATTGTAGAAGACTACCTACTATGAGTTGGTGATGCCCAACATCCCAGAAGGAGTCATCATGGATGAACATGCGAGGGAGGGTTCTGCAACTCAAATATGTAGACCATGATATTACAAACACAACAAAGTTCCCTAAACTTGCACCCCACTATTACTTAGAGCTGAGGACAGACCCAAAAAATAACTAGAGCATACCTGTGCCAAAGGTATGGGAAAGAGGACTGGAGCGAGCAAGTATATTAAACATTTTCGACATCCCTCATTTTGGTCGGAGTAATGAGGTAAATGCATGTGTCAAGTTTCTCTTAAGTTGCGTGCATGGAGGATATTTGTGGATGGACAGGCCAATTTTGATAGATACATAATTGATTGAAAGGATCACAGGATTACCAACACAAGGAAAATATCCAAATTCATTGTTTGCAGAAAAGAAAACTAATAGGGCTCTGCCAGAGATAATGAGGTAGAAATTTCATACAGTTCGTGTTGATATTATGGTAGCTACGGGAGGTATTTACCTCCACGTGTAAACATGACAAGAATAGAAGACTCCGAGAAGCAAGAGAAACCCTAATGAGTTGGCTAATAACCCTAGAAGACTTGTCGACTCAAGAAGATAATATGTATTAGGTTATTAGCCTCCAAGAGAAGAAGTCGGCCAAAAGAATTAATATATACTGAAAAGACAGGTACCCAGAAGGAGAAGTCGGCCCCATTAAGTCTGCCAGAACCACTATAAATACAGGGCGCCAGTCTCTCATTTGACACATCTCAGCAGTTGAAGAGAGCCAGTTCTGTGCAGTGCAGTTGCAGTCTTGTGCATAGGTTTGGAGAAGAGCTGTTGGTGCAGCTGCTGCAACTAGCAGTTACGTTTTGGATTGGACTATATCATGGCTAGGGTTTGGACTATCTGATCAACTCTTGTTGATGCCCTATCCTTGGGGAAAGGTGCACTAATCTTTGTATGGCTATCTAGACTAGGGTTTGCTTCTGGAATGATTCTCTATCAAGGTTAAGGTGCTCGGAGGGTGGCTTCGACCTATGGTTGGGTGACAAGGGTATTGCAAATGGTAAAAAGAGCACACATGCTTCATATTCTAATAGGTTATGGGCCCACACCTCCTTCATTCAGTCTAAACGCTGGAAGGAAACATAGACGCTAGGATATTGAGCTCGCTGAGGAATTGCCGCTAGGGTTACTAGCAGAAGCAACTTCGAAGACACTGCCGCTAGGGTTACCAACAGGAGAAGTTGCAGAAACCCTAATCCTCTTGTTGAGGCACCTTAAGTGAATGGATTTACCTAATATCTGGATAGATTAGTGTGCTCTAGCCTAGCACATCTCCTGATACTCTCAGTAAGCCAAGACGTGAAGTTTGAGTTTGTGGTCAAATCTAGGGTTTGACCAAGTCAAAGCAGCCATGACTTATTCTATGAAGTCAGAGAACAAGTTAGATGGAGCCTCTAAATTCAGAGTGTCGAAGACAAGGATTGACCTCATCCTTGCCAAGAATAAAGTGTTGGATATCGTGAAGGGAAATATCGTGAAACTAGAGTTTGAAGAAGGGAAAGAGAAAGAACCACATAATGTTGCAACTATGGAGAAGTTCAAAGACGATGACATTAATGCTATGAGTATCATAGTGGAATCCATAAAATACCACTTGATACCCTACATCTCCCATATTGACTCATCGAAGAAGATGTACGATTCCCTAACAAACCTCTTCTCAGTCAGAAACATTGGACAAGTAATGAGTCTGAAGAATGAGCTCCGTGAAATGAAGATGAATGATGATGACAACATAACATCATACTTTGTGAGAATTTCTCAGTTAAGATATCAACTACAAGCTATTGAAGAGATCATCTCAGAGAAGGAGTTGGTAAACATAGTACTCAATGGTCTTCCCAAGACGTGGGATGCATTTGCTGCAAGCATGAACACAAGAAAGGAGTATCCGAAATTTGAAGAACTTTGGACTTGCTGTGCTCAAGAAGAATCAAGGATTAGTGCAAAAGAGAAACCCCGAAAGAAGTATGATGATGAAGCCTTCACGACAAGATTCAAGAACTTCAGGAACAAAAGGAAGTTTGGTTCAAGGAGGAAACCAAATCAAGAGAAATACATTTCAGAAGTACAATGCTTCAACTGTCAAAAGTATGGTCACTACAAGAATCATTGTCCCGAGCTAAAGAAAATGAAGGAGAAACATGAATCATCAATTGCCGAAGAAAAGGAGCCTACAAAGAAGACTAAGCAGGATGGAAGAGACTTCTTCTTCTAAAGGTAACAAAACTCTTCTTATTTCTTGTACATATCTTGTTTGCATCATCTCTGTACATATCTTGTATATCTATCTCTTGGAAGATAATGTGTTCCAAGAAGAACTATACCTATGGAAAAACAACAAGATAAGAATGGATATCATTAGATAATACACATGAAAGGATGAAACACAAATCATGTGGAAGCTATTGCAAGATAAGCCAAATCAATCATGAAGAGACTTAGAAGAAGCAAAGACAGAAATAAGTCAAAAATCAAGAGGAAATTGGAAAAAGACTTATGATGTTTTGTAGAAGACAACAAGACAGAAGCGTGGACTCTGTTAGATAAGAGAGCCAATTATATATTGCAGAAGACAATAAGGATGCAGATGGAAGCGTGGACTCTGTTAGACGGAGGGAGCCGGTTATATACACTCATACATGAAGAAAGGATTAGGAGGGAGCTAATCCCGTGATCCATAGAAGATGATGAAGTATATATCCATGATAACAACCATGAAAGACAATACGTATCTAGTTCAATCTTAGAAGAAGTCTTCTTCGAAGAGAAGCCTTAAAGTATCCTTGGTTGTCCATCCACATCCGGGATCTTGTGATGAAAGAAAGAAATAGAATCTTTAGGGCATGGAATCTACTCCATGGACCCAAGAGCTAAACACAAGAAAGAACATGAAGATTCAAAGAAAGAAAGAGAAGCCATAATAACCAGTCATTGTATCAAGAATCACAAGATTGTCAGCCTAATATGAACTCACTTAAAGCAATCAAGTAGAGGAACTGAAAGTCGTGATGAAGAACAATGTATGGAAGACTTATGAATGAAAGCATTATGAGATCTAGAACTAGAGGTTCTCCCAGATGGAGGGAGAAGACTATGATGATTACTTGTTCCAGTAAACCAGACTCATCTCTACATGAGTCATTATATCATCAACAACATCCATAAGTTGGAGTTCTACATCAGATGAATGCAAAGAATACTCTCCAGAGAGATTGAATAAAGAGCGTATGGAGAAGCAATCTCAAGACTTTGAGGCATACCAGAAAGAGACCCTTGTATGCAGATAAAAGAAGATAACTTGGTGAAGAACCTCCAGTGCACAACATAAGCGTGGTGAAGATTTCCTATAACATGAAGATGATTACTCAGTAGATCAGATCTCATGATAACAGAATAAGTGCCACATGGATATGTTCTAGTTTTCCAACAATGATATACTCTATTGTTCAGAGCTACATGAATCCTTCACATAAAATCAGTGTTCCAGACTAAAGTACATTTGAAATCAAACATTACATTATCCATGATGAAGTCCAAAAAGGAGAAAGTGATTCTCCAATACATATCTCCACAGATGAGTAGATAAGCAGACATTTTGGTAAAAGATGAAAGAGTTTGTGTACTCAAGCTGGAGCTCGTGGAGACGACTTCCTTATTGAAAAGGGAAGAGATGACTCCCAGGTTGGGAGGGATCACTGAAAATATTATTGAAGACATTCATTGAAAAATAGTCCATCTTGGACAGATTCTTTCCTATTCGGAAAGTGGATTGAGATTTTTGATAGACAACAATTTCCCATTGTGGTTAACATGGGAAATGGTCCAGATTGCTGATGTATCATAGACACCAAATTCCCATTGTGGTTAACATGGGGAGTGGTCTAGGGAAGTCTCTCTTCTTGAGGGTTACTCAAGAAGACTGGCCCGCTTCGCCGGACAATGATTTCTCATTGTGGTTAACATGAAGAATGGTCCGTTTTGGAGGTTGATACAGGGCAATATTTTCCTCTTGTGGTTAACAGAGGAAATTGTCCGGATAGTCATTCCTTAGGGTTTATACATTCTCTCCAGGGTGCACTTTGATTAGTGTAGGAAGAATGGCCCAGGGTGGAGAATGGTCCAGTCTCAGCAATCGGGTACATGCATTCCTTAGGGTTTATACATTCTCTCCAGGGTGCACTTTGATTAGTGTAGGAGGAATGGCCTAGGGTGAGGAATGGTCCAGGCTCAGAAATAAAAAATAATCATTCTTCCTTGTTTGAGAAGAATAGGGAAGATAACCCATTGTTGATGTTATACACTGAGGGCAGATATTCTTTCATATCTCACAGATGTGAGTGAAAGATTGACCCAGATGATTCAGTTTATATCATAACATTGCTTCTGTGCAGGTTGCTATCAGATGTTTGTTATGAAGACTGTATGACAATAGATGTATACTACTATGGTGGATATGTTCCACTGTTCGTGACTATACGTTGCTGATCAAGTACTTGTGAGTTACTTGGTGTGGTAGTGTACCACTGGATTGTAGTTATGTACTACTGTGGATAGACACAGTTGTGTTCTATTTTTGTTCTTATTGCCTTGAAGACTATCAACAATTTATTGGAGATAATCATCAGCCAAATGAATGAAGAACAAGAGATTTTCCAGACGAAAAATGGTTCAGAGCATTTACTCTTCTAGATTAGAAGAATGGCTATTACATAACTCTTTGGAGTGAGCATCATGTCTGATTACTTAGATAGAGTATGGTTTCGAGAGATTATGCAGCTGATGATGATGATGGTGCTCATGATCTAGTCATGATATAGTTCATATAACTATGTTGATGCTATCGAGTGAATGGTATGTTTTGTGCTCAATACCATTACCTATAATACCTCCCTAGCTAGGAGGGAGTGTTGATATTATGGTAGCTGTGGGAGGTATTTACCTCCACGTGTAAACTTGACGAGAATAGAAGACTCCAGGAAGAAAGAGAAACCCTAATGAGTTGGCTAATAACCCTAGAAGACTTGTCGGCTCAAGAAGATAATATGTATTAGGTTATTAGCCTCCAAGAGAAGAAGTCGGCCAGAAGAATTAATATATACTGAACAGACAGGTACCCAAAAGGAGAAGTCGCCCCCAGTAAGTCTGCCAGAACCACTATAAATACAGGGCGCTAGTCTCTCATTTTACCCATCTCAACAGTTGTAGAGAGCCAGTTTTGCGTAGTGCAGTTGCAGTCTTGTGCGCTGGTTTGGAGAAGAGTTGCTGGTGTAGCTGCTGCAGTTAGCAGTTACGTTTTGTCTTGGACTATATCTTGTCTAGGGTTTGGACTATCTGATCAGCTCTTGTTGATGCACTATCCTTGGGGAAAGGTGCGCTACTCTTTGTATGGATATCTAGCCTAGGGTTTGCTTCCAGAATGATTATCTGTCAAGGTTAAGGTGCTCGGAGGGTGGCTTCGGCCTATGGTTGGGTGACAAGGGTATTGTCAATGGTAAAACGAGCACACATCCTTCATATTCTAACAGTTCGAGGAGTTCATGGATTGGATATGTCGAGCATATGCGATCAAACCGTAAGGCTTGCAACATAGGAATTGGCATGCAAACTACCAAGAAAGTGCATAAAAGATCAAGTACTAGCAAGAGTGATAGTTGCGACAGACAAGTGTGTTGAAGGGAATTCCATGAGCCGAATGCCTTATTTATTGAAAAAATTACTCCTCGACTGCATAGAAGCACATGATAGCGGCATGGAGTTCCATTATCCATGGTTACTAATTTTGATTGCATTCACAACATGAGAAGAGATGGAGGATGCGTAGTTCTTCGGAGTCCGAGGTAAGCCATGTTTATCAACTAAGTACCAAAACTTATGGTACACAATTGATAAAATAAGATAGATCGACACCACTGTCGAGTTCTTCCTGTACGATGAAAGGATTCAACACTGCATAAAAAATACACCACACATTTCACAACAATTGGTAGACGCGTATACCCCTGTTGCGCGATTTAGGGCGGATTGACACAATATGTATGTACATGTGAAGAATGACACAAGAGAATAATGGGTCTAGATGAAGTATAAGATCACTGAAGAAGATATATAACGAATTATGCAAGATTGGGATCCAGATTGGAAGGTTCCGGTAGATGAAATAGAGATAGAACACCATAACAATGACGAAGATGGATAGGGTGATGAACATGGTGATGATCAGAGAATAGATATAGAAGACGTGTAGGAAATAAGACCAGTGGTAGGAGAGAAGAGAAAAGACAAGGGAACGGGTCCAATCGACACTAAGCACAAAAATACAAAAGCGCACAAGGAAACACCTATCTATAATTTGACAAATGATGATATGGACAGAATCAGATACCAAGTATGGGATGTTGCAGAAGAGGTCATTGAAGAAGAAACAAGGAAACAAGAAGAGCAACACTAGAAGGTGCAGGACCAATTGATAGCAATAAAAAAACTATGGTAGACTGTGAAGATAACATAAAAAAAGGGATCGGGTGAAGGACCATCCATGAGTCTGGTTGAGGAAGCAGAGGCTGCTAATATAGTCCTGGTCGAGTTAGCATCCAGGCGCAAAGTGCTAGAGATCCATACATATGTAGTTGAGTTCCTAACACTAGAAATACAAGAACAAATGAGAACACTCAGTCATTTGAACATATTGGTGTCACATATGCCCATACATGTACTACAGAGTGTTAGCACTCTGTAAATTCCCAGAGGTTGTCAGGGGCAGAAGAAATTTGACAGAGGTAACTTACAAAACCACTTCGAAACTGGGATATAGCCCTGCCAATTTCAGAGAGGGATATCTTTGTATGATTTGGATATGTTTGGGTTTTAAATATTAGGCTAGCTAAAATAATATAAGTGTGTTGTTTTATTTTATAAAGATTGGCTGAAGGTATCGAATTTAAACATCCATTGGGCTATGAGGTCAGTGTTAAAGATCAATATTTGAGACAACTTTTATAATATTTCCTCACAGGGCGAGATAGTGAGAATATTGGATCTTTTAAAATTAAATGTGGTGGAAAGATAGAACATGTGAGATATTCAATCAAACAAAGAAGCAATTAAGAATTTATTTGATTAATGTCAGAAGAATAACATGCAGATCGCTAAAGACCAGGAATAGAGTGTCTAGAAAAAATTATGTTCATTAACTTCCTTTAAACAATCAGAGATAGAAAAAAAAATGAATTACAGAGCAAGATAAACATTAACAAAGTAAGATAACATCACCAACATCCAAACACAAAAATCCTGTGAATATGTCTTTTATTACTAGTCAATCTCTTCAAATATATTACAGTGATAGATTTTTGGGCGCAAGAATGAACCCTCAATACTTCGAAGTATGAAGTATTTATACACAAATTACATCTGATCCCGTCATTAATGATCAGGATATGGTGGAGAGAAAATCTAACTAACTAGATTACATATTACAAAAAAGTAGGAATGCTAAATGATCCTCTCGAATCCTTGGCGCTGATTCTGAGGAAGATGGTTGGTGAGTCATCTTTGAATTAAATATGACTGTTCTGCATGCTGATTCAGATGTACACATCACCTCTACTCGATCAAAGCACACAGGTCTTCCCATCTCTTTTGACTAGGGATGGTAACTTTGAGCAACATTGGATATATTTGATCCACCTCTGTGTACTTGGCAAAGGTAGGCTTGGTGATGAAGATGTACTTTATCTCGTGTTGGATGCTCAGGTCCAACTGCAGAGTTTCCAAGAATGCTTTGCCAGTGATGCTACCCTGTATGCCTGCAAACTTAGAGCCATATTTTCCACTGTGAGGATATTTTGTTTGTATTCTGAGAGAGTAATCGGCTTGTCATTGATAACTAATAAACCTGGAAGAACTTTCTTGTGTAGAGAATCAACCTTGCTGAAAAATCTCTGCACTCCAATATCCATCATCTGGACTCTCTCCTCAAGTTGTAGCATCAATCCCCTCTTGGTCAAAACTTTCTTGACCTCAAGGATAGTTTATGTCCTGTCCTCAATTTGCAAAGTCTCCAACCCTTCTTTTGTCTTATAATTTAAGAACTTGATGATCTCATTTGCCTCTGTAGGCATTTCTCCCATTTCTCCCCTTATCCTGTCAATGGCTTGTCTGGCTCTCTGCACTAGCTCATGTTGTTCAAACACAATTTGTATAAGGGGCCATATCTTTGTCATGGAATTGTTGATGTTTGTCCATATGTTTTCTTTGGCTTCTGATAGTGTCTTAGACATGATAGTCTCCTTCTTCAACTGCTACAGTGATTGCTTGAGCCTCTGTGATTTTTGCATCTCAGTGTTGTAGCTAGCCTGAAATGTAGATTTCATCTTCTATAGGTTATCGATCTCATCCCGTAGTCTCTTGATTTCTTGTCCTTGTAGGGTCATATCCTCCATTGATTTTGCCAATTTTTCTGATGCATCTAGAGCTATCACTGGAGTGCCTGATGGAAGTTCTATTGTTGTGGATGTTGTTGCTGTGCTAATTCCTGTGAGGGGAACTGCATTCAGTGGGATGACCTCCATTGACACATTCTTCTCCTTCTCTTTGACTAAATTTTCCAGCTCGGCCTCCATCTCCTTAATCCGTGCATTCTGATCCATGATTAGTTTCAACATTTCCTCCTTTTGGCCTTCTGTCTCAGCCATTTCCTTTTCCTGTGGATATTCAGTGGTTGGGATCTTCAGTTGTTTCCTTAAGGATTCTATATCAACATTATTCTTCTTTAGTAGCTCCTCAGCTGCTTTAACATTTGATTGATCATATCCAATCTTGAGTACCAACTCCTCCAGAGATTTAATTTTGTTAACTTTTGATAGGGAAGATATCTTCTCCAGCTTCAACTGAGACTGGACATTGTTTAAGGATACTTGCAACTTTGAAACAATCATGGAGGTATTTGCAAGGGTGGAGAAAATCATCTCCCCAGTCTATTTATGTATATCCATCTGATCTGCTAGATGCACCTCTTTTACATCAAACTCAAACGTTGACCTCTTGTAATCAGAAATTTCCTTGGGGTGAGGAACCTGTGCCTGCAAGAATGCATGACATGTGAATCCTTCCTTTTTCTGTGTCAAAGGAAGAGAGTAACCTATGCTGCGTCGTCAATGTCTGCTTCCAGAATTGTGCATAGGTGCTACTGGTGAGCATCTCATTCTTCTTCTTGATCAAGTTATATTTCTCAAAAATATTAAGTCATGAAGGCTCTTGTGAGGGCTTAGTAGTCAATGTGGTATCAATATGCTTCTTGGATGAGGAAGTGGACATTGTATGCTGGTTGCCTGAGAAAAGAGATGAGTGTGGTCCTTCCACAACTATGGTGGACTGATTTTATTCTTCTCCAGACCTGTCAAGTGTATGGTTGGTCTTGGGCCTCTTTCTATAGACTTGGAAGTCTTCTACTGAGACTTCTGTAACTGAAGGAGAGACTTCTTTTCTAGGTCTCTTCTCTACTACTACTTGTGGAGTGCTTGTTTGTGAAATGATGGCAGGTGAGGGTTGTTGTTCAGTTTTTGTCAGAGTGTTTTCTTCCCACTCTGTCTGGTTCATGAATTTCTCGACTTCTGGTTTAGGCACATGAACATAGGGAGAAATCATGTTCTTTAACCTGGTTTCTGCAATGATGCCATAGGGGTCATAGTGCCATGGAAAAATTTGACTGAAATTCATTTCCTTTAAAAGATTATTGGCCTCTTCCCATGCAACTC
Organism: Picea engelmannii; assembly: GCA_009831015.1. Taxonomy (NCBI): domain Eukaryota; kingdom Viridiplantae; phylum Streptophyta; class Pinopsida; order Pinales; family Pinaceae; genus Picea; species Picea engelmannii. The sequence goes on from ML794627.1 coordinate 113,054, forward strand.
GACTATTGCAAATAAAATAACCTATCTGTCCCTTGATTCTCAACTGCTGCTTCTGTTTGAAATCCACAAAGTAAATATCATCAGAATTTATCATCTATCGGATATATTCCAGAGCAAATATCCTAACAGGTAAATACTTGGGCAGCTTCTAAGGGGTTAATTCACATCCATAGACCCTAATCTCCATGTGATCATGGTAGATATACCAGTCACCTATTTTATCCAGGTCTGACAGATGTAGAATTCTTTGAATTTCCTCATTTATCCTTGGTTTTGTTCTTCCACTGAGCATGCTTACCACTGGGTGGTAAAACTGGTCTATGAATTGCTTGAAATTGAACTCAGATGAGTTCTTTCTCACTAATGATGTCTAGGATGTGACAGGTTATGGGTTACCATCTTGGTCTAGCTTCTACAGGGAGAAGGAGAACTTCTCTGCTTGGAAAAAGATGAACATGTATGCCAATATCGAAGAATACTGGAACACGCCTTCTGTAGAAAACTTGAAGAGCTATTCATGGATGTTGTCGGCCAAAAAATTGTTGTAATCTAATTGTGTAGTAGCATTTTCCTTAGTGGAGAAAATGGATAGAAAATCCAAAATGGGCTCATCTACCCACTCGTCTGAATAGTATCCTAGTAGACTGCACAGGGAGGAGATGATCTGATTTCCTTTAGCTGAGAAGATGGATGAATGGTATGGGGGGTTCATTTTGGGTAATTGAGAATTTTTAGGGAGGAATAGCTCAACGATTTGAGCTCTCTATTGGAAAGACAACTTTTGGTAAATCTTGGTCAGAATTTCTATGGAGAAATGGGAAAGGGAGTTGGCTCTGGGTATCTACAATATTTGGTTTATCGTTTCAGAGGTGACGGTGAAAATATTTTCACCAGATGACGAGAAAATGGCTCTTTGGCTGGGGAGATAGTGTGCTTGGAATTTTAGAGTGAACTCAGGGAAATGGTAAGTCTGGGGAACAAGGTATAGTGGGAGATTGGACTCCCATAGCTTGATCTCGTCGCTCTGGTCCATAAAAGTATCTCTGAGCTAGAAGTGTAATTCAAAGAAGTCAGATTCACACTTTGGCTCTACAATTAAATAATCTTTATCAGCCAAAGGTATATGATCTAGGTTGACAGGAGGAGGGAGGAAAGGATTTTCTTCAATATCTGAGGATTTGGATTTGGGTGCCATTGATCTGACTGATACTTGCAAACTGAAAAAGGTGTTAACTATGTTTACCAGGCTTTAATGGCGGTCGTTTTCTAGAAGTTTGATGGCAGTCATCTCAAGAATGAAGAATGTTGGCTTCGACTACGTCTGGATCATGAACAACGCAAGAATGGTGAAAAAACAGGATTAAGTGGTTGAACGAGTGTTCGTTAGGGAGCGAATGACGATTCATATGGTTAACGGTCATGGATGACTGCATTGGTTTGCTAACAAGAATATCAGAAGTAAGGTGGAGGTGACATGGAGGGTAATGAGTGGATAATTGGTGGATGGGATGTGACGGACGACAGGTGAGTGGAGTATGACGTGTAGGCGGTGTAGTGGAGTGTGACGTGTGGGGTGCAGAGGTGGTATGGAAGACTGG
>ML794627.1:114730-135287 GCA_009831015.1 Picea engelmannii
CCATTAAAGGCAGAAAGGTCGGGCGGGGGGGGGGGTCCGATATCCTTTGTTGACTGTAGATCCTTGCGCGCGCCAATGGACCGCTGAGATTTGTGCGAATTTTAGCACAAAGTGCCAAATATGTCATGTCATCACAAAAACTTAGGATAAAGCATTTTATGGGTTTTTACGCTACTTCCCTTCTTTATTTTGGTCACCAAGGGGTCCAAAATACAACATTTTGACTCAAATCAAAGCATTTAACCAACTTTTCATCAATTTTACTGAAATGAAAGCATACTAACCTATATCCTACTCTAATCACCTAGAAAATTTAACCCATATTAGTCTGTTGGGTTAATAATTATTCTAACCTAAGACACTTGGCTAATTTTAGACTGTTTAGCCAAGTTTATTCACTATCCTATCTAATTAGGCTAAGATTAAACTGTTTAGCCCATTTTTTTCACTAACTTATCTGCATAAATTTAAAGAACTTGACCATGATTAGACACTAATGGATCAAGCCAATTTTATTGCATGGGGTTTCATCTTTTTCTTTTTCTTTCTTGTCTTTTTCTTTTCTTTTCTTTTTCTTTTTGTAAATCATTTGCAGAATAAAATATTATTTACAATATAATGCAACTAGAAGAAAATATTTAATCACTAGGTAATCCTATGAAACATAGGGTTATAACGTAGAGCATGCAGGTAGGTATTATGCATGAGATCAAGTTCTGTGCAGATTTAGCAACCAAAGAATTGACCAAAGTGATGAATGAGAGGGCTCAAATGAAGCAACAATATGAAATTTCTCTATAGGAAAAGAGTGAATTTGTAGGAACAATGGAAAGAGCGATGAAGGAGGAGAATGAGGCCAAAGAAAGGGCTAAGCCAATGGTAAAAGAGAGGGACAAAGCTGAGAAAATGACATAGAAGACATAAGCAGTCATCCAAAATTTATATAAGGAAATTCCAGAAGTACCAGTAGTAGTGGAGTGTTTGGATATTTATACACTTAGGAGTTAGTTAAGACCTACTTGGTCTAATGTGTCATTAGGTAAAAGTGTGTTTCTTAGTGTGTTTCTTTAGTATGCATTAGTATGCATTTGTAGTTAGGAAATTCGATGGTCACGATATGTTCCCGACATAGAGTGAACCAGGATCTTTTCATCGAGTGACTTATAAAGAATTGCATTAAATGAGCATAAATTAAAGTGCACCATTAAAGAAGGAAAAACTAAAAAATGAAGAGACATAAGCATCAAATCTGAACACAAAAAAATTGTTAACGAAGTTCATCCCTGGTGGACTACATCTCTAGGTCCTGCTCTCAAATGGGTAGGATTTTTCATTAACTCAGCAAAGAATTTGGAAAAATACATATGTATACCTCATTCTCAATCAAGCTGTAGAAATAATGATCAGATAAGAAAACATAAAGAACCACTGAATTCGTGGCATCGAATTACCCAAAAATGACTGTCTCCACGCTTCAATCTGACTCTGGTACTCTCAGGCGCAAGAAGAAATTTGTTTCGATTTTTGTGCCCCTACAACCTACAATTAATGTTGTTGTACTTACCTATTAACTGCGTGCCCCCAACCGTAACACACACACACCTCCCCCGAGCTCTGGGCGGATGATCTTTTTAAACAATTTCCCAGGCTTTATTCACAACACATGCCATTGGCCTATTGGTTTGGGTGTTAATGTTAAGGCGTAGTGGAGGGAGGAGGTCCCGAGGTCAAACTCACGACCTCCCCCTTTTGGCTTTGTTGTTACAACTATATATATATATATATATATAACCAATGTTGTTCCGCCAACTTTGGCGATGGTCCTATCCAAAGATTTTTCGATTATTATGTGGCCGGATTTAGCATGGTCTGCCAGATTTGGCGGACCTGCCAAAGCATATTTTTTTCAAAATTCAGATACGGGCTATCATTGGGCATTTTCCCACTACCATGTGGCAACCTCCCATTTGGCCACGTCATCCACTACTCTATTAGCCTTCCATGTCAGTGCCACTTCATCATACAGATGCCACGTCACTACCAACTCTCCATTCCATGTTGGTGTACGAATCGTATAGACTACCACGTGGAAAAATTCTATTGGTCCAGAAGTGCCAAATCTAGGTGACACGTGGCAGCCGCTAGTGTTTCCACATCACCATGATGATGTCAACATGACATGTGTCACCTCTTGTTCCTTCCATGTGTGTTGTATGAATGCTGATGTCATCCATATAGATGCTGACGTCAAGAGTACAGATGCTGACTCATCCCCATGTTGACTGGGCTAGGTTGACCAAACTTTGACCGCAAATATCTTTCGATCCATAACTCCGTTTGATGAACCGTTTTCACCGTTACAAATATTGTGACATGCTCTTTGAGATAATGTCATTTTCACTGAGTTTTGGAAACTTTGAATTTTTTCCCTTTCTCTGTCTACTGAGGCCATTCTGAGCATCTTGAGTTGCTTCTGCGAGTTCTGATTTGTACTTAGCATTCTCTGGATCCTTTTTGGATCACGCCTTCCAACTAAGAGATTTTTGGACCACCAAAATCTTTCATCAATCAATAGATAAGTGAGGGAAGAGTCCCCTCACTTTGTCCTTCTCTATCCACTTTTCCTTACTTGGATGTGTGCCCTTTAAGACTACTCGAAGATAATCAACATCACCCATGCGTGAAGTCCTCGTCCTTTTGTCTAGGATAATATCTTACTTTAAATCATCCAAGTACTGAGGAGAAAATTCATGAACTGAAGGTATTGAAACTTCCCCATCCTGATCCATGACTGTGGGAGGCTCAAAAAGTTTCAAGTTATCTACATTTACAACTGAGTAAATATGAATATAAGGTGGAATATCCAAACGAAAATCATTGGTACCACTTTTCTCCAAGATAGTGAAGGGTCCATAATGAATGGGATTGCGTTTCTTGCCTTCACCCTTCAATCTATCATTGCTGATGTGAAGCCATACTTTCCTTCACCCTTAAATCTCTCCTTGATGATGTGAAGCCATACCCAGTCTCCAACCTGGAACTGATGATCAATCCTATGCTTTTCATGTCAAGCTTTATACTGTGCTTGAATTTTCTCCAACTGTTCCTTGACTACTTGGTGCACCTGCTGGATCCTCTGGATGAACTTGCAGGCTCTATCCTCTATTCTTTCTTCATTTTCATAAGTATCTCTCCCATACATGAAGTCCAAAGGAACCTTAGGTAGGTACCCGAAACATGTCTCAAAAGGTGAACAATGAGTGGAGGAATGTAAGGCTCGGTTGTAAGCATATTGTACATATGGTATTTTTTCATCCCATAACTTGGGATGCTTGATGCAATAGCCCTGAAGAAAAAGTACCAATGTTCTGTTTACCACCTCTGTCCGTCCGTCAGTCTGTCGATGTAAAACAATGCTCCTCTTCAATTTGGTGTCCATCATTCTCCACAAGCTTGTCCAAAAATTCCCAAGGAATCGAGTATCTCAATCTAAGATAATGGATGTGGGTAACCCAAAGTGAACCCAAACATACTGAAAGAAGAGATTAGCAGTCTTCTCAACAATGATATGATTTTTACTGGCATCAACATACACATCTTGCTAAACCTATCCACTACAACATACAAATAGTCATGACCCCCTTTTGACATTGGTAAACCCCCTACAAAATCCATGGAGATACTTTCCCATGGATGGGATGGAACAGGAAGTGGTGAGTATTGGTGGGCCTACAAGTAGAACACATCACACACCCCTTTATATATTTAGTTATAATTGCTTTCATTTGAGGCTAGTAAAAAAACCTATGCAAATGAGCCATAGTTTTTCCTACCCAAAAATGCCCAGACAGAAGAGAAGTGTGAGCTTCTCATATTACATGGACTCGTTCACTTGTAGGAATACATAGCTTTCCAAGATGGTAGAGTAGTTTTCCCTGCAGAAAATAGTTCTCTACATGTGCACCATGGGATAGCTTCTCATATACTTCTTTAAAATCCTCATCAATGGCATATTGTTCCACATAGATATCATGAGATAAAGAAGTATTCTTCAAAATAATAGAAGCAACAACAGGAGGTCTAGAAAGCATATCGGCTACCTTGTTACTTGTACCCTTTTTGTACTTGATTACCAAATGAAATTGTTGTAAAAAACCCATCCATCTGTAATGTCGAGATTATTGCAATTTGGTTTGTGCTTGGAGATACTGTAAGGGTTGGTGATCTGTATGTATGATTGTTTCCTTCCCTAACAAGTAGTGCTTCCATTTCTTTAAGTTTTGAACTAATGCATACAAGTCTTTATCATATGTAGGATAGTTAACAACAACTTGGTTCAAAGTTTCAGAGTGGTAACAAATAGGCTTACAATATTGCATCAATACTGCACCCATGGCGTATCTGTTGGAATATGTATCAATCTCAAAAGGTTGTTGAATATTCGACAGTGATAATACTGGTGCGGTACTGATCTTATCCTTCAAAGTGTCGAAAGATTTTTGTTTCTTTCCTTCCCATTGAAAATTTTTCTTCACACTGGTTAAGGCATGCAAAGGAGCTTCTATAAAGGAGAAGTTTGAAATGAACCTCCTCTAATACTGGACTACACCTAAGAAGCTCCGAACCTTGGCTACACTTTTTGACTCAAGCCAATTTACAATTACATCAATTTTGGAAGGATCAATTTTTAATTGTCCTCCTCCCACAATATGACCTAAGTATACAAGTGCAGTCTTGCCAAATTTACATTTAGACAATTTTACATACAATTTTTCCCTTTGCAAAGTATCCAATACTTGCTTTACATGCCTTACATGTTCATCCTAAGTCCTACTAAAAATATGAATGTTGTCTAAATATACAATCACAAATTCATCTAGGAAAGGCCTGAATACATCATTCATGACACACATGAAAGTTGTTGGAGCATTACAAAGCCCAAATGGCATAACTAACCACTCAAACAATCCCTGTTTAGTTTTAAAGGAAGTATTCCATGCATCTTGTTCTGCAACCCTGATTTGATGGTATCCACTACGCAAATCCAACTCAGTGAAATAAACAAAATTCTTTAATTGATCAAGTAAATCATCTATACGAGGAAGAGGGTATCGATTTTTCACCATGATTTATTTAAGGGCTGATAATCGACACACATTCACCATGTTCCATCTTTCTTTGGCACCATCATGATCAGAGAACCACAAGGAGATGAACTAGGCCCGATGACCCCTTGATCCAATAAGCCCTGTACCTGCTTCTTGATCTTTGTCATCTCCACAACTGACATCCTATACATGCCCACATTAGGAAGAGGAGAATCCTGTTGAATATGTATCTCATGTTGGATTTCCCTCTTAGGAGGTAATCCATCTGGTTCCTGAAAAATATCATCATACTTAGAAACAATATCAACTAATTCCTTCTTATGGGAAGGATCACATCCTTGGAAAGCGTAGGATGTCTCGACATCTTTATCTCTTACGACCACGAGTACATATCTTTTATTAGTGCTTATGAGTCTTTTCATTTGCCCTGCATTAACAAGTGTTTTATTTACCCTCATGTTGTGAGATCTAACAATATATTCCACTCCCCCCTTAGTAAGGTGGTATTTGTTCTCATGACGAAAGAAGACTTCTTTTTTATCATAAAGATAAAGACTTTCCAACACTATGCCACATATATCAAGTGTTACAACATCCAAATCCACTTCATCAATCAAATTTAAAGCAATAGCAAATCTAACCCTACATTGTTTGGTGACATTAAGTTTTTCTTTATCACATACCCAACCAAGAGGATAAGGCTTCAGATGTGGTTTCATTTCAAGACCCATCTTCTTGACAAGTGCTTCAGATATTAAGTTTACTTGGCAACCCAGATCAAATAATGTATCTATCTTAGTGTGTTTAGATACAAATATTATGTGAAATAATTCATTCCTCTTTTGTTCATCATTATGAGATTCATTATTGGAACTTGAACTAGCATGAAGGGAATCTTTACCTTTTACTCCAACTGCCGTGATCTTTCCTTCGTCTCCTGAATCGAAACCAATATCTTGTTGCACTGTAGCAACGGTTTTTGTCTTCCCTTTTCCACTGAACTGTTTCAATGTCTTCTCTGGATGCAATTTCCAATAGTGTTCATAATCATGACCACTTTTCTTGCAATGAGTGAAAGATGGCTTTCCTCCTTCTCTCGTCACTGTGGAGGTCTTCTTGTCCTTTTAAACTTATTGAAAGGTTTATGTGGGAGATTGGAAGGTTTCTTTGTGGGATCTTCTTGAACATGATTTCCCCTATTCTCAAGGTGAGTGGCTTGCACACAAACTTTGTCAAGACTAGTGGGGTTAAACAAGACAAAATTATGATGAATATAACTGTGAAGTGCGCCAATATATTTCATTAAAATTTCATAAGAATCCAAAGGAATGTTTAATGCAAGAGATTTATTCCTAAATTCTTCTGTGAAACTTTGTACAGTTTGACCTTTAGTTTGCCTTAAAGTTTTCCATTCCATCATTGCTTTATGTAAATAACCCAATGGATAAAATTTCTTCCTTATCGCTGATTTAAATTCTGACCATGAGGAAAGAAGATTACCACACTTACTTCTTTCTTGAAGATTTCTCTCCCACCATACAAGAGCAGTGCCTTTCAACCGAAGAAAAGCATGTTTCACTTTAACTTCCTCTTAATCAATATGTTGAACACAACAATATACTTCAACCTGTCGGATCCAATTATCTAGCTTTTCAGAATTAACATCTCCATTAAACATAGGTAAAGAAAATTTTACAACAAGTTTTAATAATGGTTTCTTAAAAGAGGCTTTATGGCTAGAATGATGAGAATGCTCAAAGGAATAAGAACTAGAACTTGATGGTGAAGATGGAGGCTCAGGAGGGTATCCTCTAGCCCCTTGGTTTACTGAAGCATCATCATCAACATGTGCTTCCTTTTTCTTCCCTTTCTTCTTCATCCTCTTCTCGTAATATCCATACATCCGTTCGACCATTTCTGACATGCGATAGAAATACCATAAGAAAGTTTTTCTCATGTTCATCACGTTTGTCTTGTTTTGCCATTTTCTTCCTTCGATATGCATGACTAACGTCGGGATTGAAAGTCTTAAGATTTCCTTCACCTTGCTTATGATTGGCCCTTAGTAAGCATTCACACTCAACAATTCAAGTCAAAGACGACTGCTCTGATACCAACATGATCCATGATATTTTCATCGAGTGACTTATAAAGAATTGCATTAAATGAGTATAAATAAAAGTGCACCATTGAAGAAGGAAAAGCTAAAAAATGAAGAGACATAAGCATAAAATATGAACACAAAAAACTTGATAACGAAGTTCATCCCTAGTGGACTACGTCTTCGGGTCCTGCTCTCAAATGGGTAGGATTTTTCATTAACTCAACAAATAATTTGGAAAAATAGATAAGTATAACTCATTTTGAAATCAAGCTGCATAAATAATGCTCAGATCAGAAAATAGACAACACCATTGAATTTGTGGCGTCGAATTACCCAAAATGACTATCTCCACGCCTCGATCCGACTCTGGCACTCCCAAGCCCAAGAATAAATTCGTCTCAGTTTCCGTGCCCCTGCAACTTGCAATTAATGTTGTTGTGATTTCCTCAAAATGCATGTTCCCCAACCGTACCACACGTGTACCTCCCCCCGAGCTTTGGGCGGATTCTCCTTTTAAACAATTTCTCAGGCGTTATTCACAACACGGGTCGTTGGCCTGTTGGTTTGGGCGTGAATGTTAAGGCGTAGCGGAGGGAGGAGGTTCCGAGGTCAAACCCGCGACCTCCCCCTTTTGGCTTTGTTGTTACAACTATATATATATATATATAACCAAGGTTGTTCCACCAAATTTGGCGATGGTCCTATCCAAAGATTCGTTGATAAGTACATGGTTGGATTTGGCATGGTCCTCCAGATTTGGCGTGGTCTGCCAGATTTGGCGGACTCACCAAACCATATTTTTTTTCAAAATTCAGATATGGGATGTCATTGGGCATTTTCCCACTGCCACGTGGCAGTCTCCCTTTCGACCACATCATCCACTGCTCTGTCAGCCTGCCATGTTAGCACCACGTCATTGTATGGATTCCACATCATCGTATGGATTCCACGTCACTGCCAACTCACCATGCCACATCATCATTCCACGTCGATGTATGTACCATACAGACTGCCACGTGGCAAAGTCCTATTTATCCACGGATTGGTCCAGAAGTCTGGTTGACACATGACAGCCTCTAGTGCTGCCACATCACCATGATGATGTCAACATGACACGTGTCATCTCCTTCTCCTTCCGCGTGTGTTGTATGGATGCTGACATCATTCGTACATATGTTGACGTCAGCAGTACAAATGCTAACTAATCCCCTGCTGACTGGGCTAGGTTTACCAACCTTTGACTGCAAATATCTTTCGATCCGTAACTCCGTTTGACGAGCCGTTTGCACTGTTAGAAATCTTGCGACACACTCTTCGCGATAATTTCATTTTCACTGAGTTTTTGGAACTTTTATTTTTTTCCCTTTCTCTATCTACTGAGGCCATTCTGAGTGTCCCAAGTTGCTTCTACGAGTTCTAAGTTGTACTTAGCCTTCTCTGGATCCTTTTTTGACCATAGAGTGATCCGACGGTTCATATTCTCCTCGATCCATAACCTTGATCTTTGATCTGGTTGTGTGAGTGGTTACTGAAGGTGTTCGTCCTCTGTTGGATTACATGTGTTGTCGAACATGGTATCATAGTCTGTTTGAAGACCTGCTCCTGTTGTAGATTGAGATCATGAAGCCGAGTTGTCTCATCTCCATTTTCTACAATTTCCATACATTTCTAGGTTGAGAGTACTGTTCCATTGTGTCCAAAGCACTCGTTCCAGTTAGGAACACTTTTTGCTTCACGTGAAAAGGTTTCAATTTGCCCAAGATACAATCATTTCAGTCAGATATAGAGGTATAAAGCTTAAATACGCCATTTTAAAATTTTTTCAGAGTATTATTTTGGTTTTATATTATTTTTTTTCCGGGTTTCTACTCTTTTAGATCTGCATATGCTCTTTACCCCGTGCCCTGTGAGATCTCGACAAATCATAAACATATAGGAAAATGTGCATTTTTCGAGTAAGCTAAATGAGATCTAATCCTTGTTGTTATCGAGAAGCCAAAATTTCTCCAACAACAACAACAACACCCCTAATTCTCTTGCTAAAAGATACAATATGTTTTGCTAGACCATTTAGTTAAAAAATTTCTTACTAAGTAAGAGGTCTTGAGTTCAAGTCTCTCTTTTTGTTACTTTTTTTGAAAAAGGTCATGCTCCATTGTAAAGTGTATTTCACTTCAAGTATATAAGTGAATCGCTATAAGTAGCTTTAATATTTTATTTTAAAGTTATTTATTGTGCACATAACTTTTATTTTATAAAGTAACTTCATTGTAAAAGTGATCACCACTTCTTTTTATAAAAGTGGGTCACTTCATAAAGCAACTTACACCATCACATGGTCCTTCGGTTACCGTTTATGCATTTTTTTTAAAGGGCATAACTTTCACATCCAAAGTCAATTTTCAATGGTGTTTTTTTTTTTAAACCACCTAATTTTTTGAGATATTTCCATCCAGATCATCAATTTCAGTTTTTAAATCCATATTATATACATATTTAATATGTCTTCTTCAAATAATCTTTTGCTTACCAGCACCAACTACTTCCAATGGAAATCCCATATGGAGGATTTATTAAGAAGTAAAGGCTTGTACTGGATTACCTTGGGAAATGAAAAAACACCCATTGATGTTGATAAGAAAGTCAAATGGGATAATAGGAATGGCGAAGCACGTGGATTAATTGGAATGTCCATCTCTCCTTATTTAAGGTTCCACCTTCAATCAATTGATAAACCCAAAGAAGCTTGGGAAAAGATTGAATCTATGTTTAGTAAACACAATATTGTTCGAGCACAACAGTTAGAAAATCAAGTACCGACTTTAAGTCCAAGTGATTTTTCTTTCATTGAATACTATCTATCTAAGTTTAAAACACTCAGAACTTTATGTGAAGAATGTAAGATAAAAATAGAAGATCGTTGCATATATCTTAATCTTTCTAAGCTAGGTAGTGCATATTCTATGTTTGTATCTACCTTTTATGCCATGCAAGAGGCTCTAGGGACAACTTATCAAAAACCCAGTCTTGATAAATTTTGTGATGCTTTGATTAGAGAGAAAGATAAGCTTGTACAACTTGGAGTGATCAACACTGCAAGTACCTCCAACAAAGCCTTAGTCACCCATCAGAAAGATAAACCCAAGAATCCTAAGGAGAAACATACTCGCCACAACAACAAGAAACATAAGGGTCCCAAACCCACTTAGACAACTTCCGATCCTAATTGTGAAAAAGGAGATAAATATAAAAATAAGAAAACTTGACAAACATTGCAACTTTTGTGATAAAGATGGTCATGATGAGTCCAAATGTTTCAAGAAGATGGCATCTTTAGAAACAATGATTAAGAAGCACAACATCAGTATTGATTCTACTACTTCTTCTTCTTCTCATGGACATGCACTTTCTGCATCTGGTTTCTCCTTCAATACAACTTTTACTTCTTATTTTGATGAGTGGCTTATTGATTATGGAGCCTCTTATCATATGGCTAAGGATAAAGACATATTTTCTTCTCTAAATGAATGTAACACCAAGAAGATATTTGTTGGTGATGATAGATCTCTTAGTGTTTTGGGATTTGGAACAATTCAAGTAGATAATGGTCATTTCAATGATGTATTATGTGTTCCAAGTCTTTCTTGCAACCTTCTATCAGTATATCAAATCACTCATTCAGGTGAAGGTAAAACCTTAGAGTTTTCACCTCACCAAGTTGTAATCAAGGATCTAAAATATCTTAAGCATGTTCTTGCAACTAGAATTGCTGATGATATTACCAGGTTGTACAAGTTTGACAACTTTGGGTCATCATCCTTCTCAATAGTTTTTGTTGCTCATAGCGATGAATAGAGAAAACTTTGTCTTGAGCGGTTTGGTCATCTAAACTATCTCTCATTACAACAACTATGTAATCAACATATGGTGACTGGTCTTCCTCCTGTTTCATGCAGAGATGGTGTCTGTGCCGGTTGTGTTCTCGAAAAACATCATCGAGACAGTTTTGACAAATGTGTTGTCATGTTTTACAGGAAGCGTGTGCTTGTCATTGCTGGTAAGAAAAAAAATGATGATGGAAAACAGGAAAAGAATAAGCTCAGGAGGAGAAGCGAACAATATGTAGAGATCAAAGCTCAGAAGGGAAAGCACAATACATAAACGTGATCAGGATCAAATCCTTGATCGTGGATCTGGTTCAAGAGTCTTCACGACCATCATATTTATTTAAGTGGAAGGACAGGATAAGAAAGGGCTGAGATCTGAGATCTCAATCACCCAAATTTCCATCAACCGTTGGATCGAAATAAATGGAAGGATAGGATAAGCAAAGATGGAGAGTCTTTGGATTTAATCCAAGGCAAAGATGCATCGTAGAAAGATCGAGCTATTGATCTAAGATATTGATCAAACAAACATCATTTGTTTCGTGTATAAAGATGTGAGGAGGTTACACTCCGAAAAAATCTCACTTCAAGTTTTTTCAGTTTGAGATTTGAAATCCCTGAAGCTCGGAGAGTCGGAGAGCCGGAGTAAATTTCAACCATCAGATCCAGAGGGATACGTGGTGATGGATCGTGAGCTCTAGAGAAATCACTTCGAGAGTTTTAGTTTGATATTTGAAATCCCTAAAGCCTGGAGAGCCGAAATAAATTCTCGACCGTCGAATCATCCAAAGTAAATCTCATTCATCAGATCATCCAGAGTAAATATCAAGCGTCAGATCATTTGAAGTGGATATGGGTCGTCTAATCCAGAAGAAATGTGGTGTAAATCTGTGACTCCGGGTAAATACCCGAAGTAAGCCTCAACCGTCTGATTCAAGGACATGTGGCAGACCACGTTAGCAAGGACATGTGGAGGACCATGTCAGCAAGGACATGTGGCAGACTGCATCAACAAGGACATGTGGTAGACCACATCAACGAGTGACATGTGACAACCACTTGGCCCATGACAAGTCAACAGGTGATGTGTGTAATGTTATGTCACTACGAGAGATTTACTTCACAATTTTCACCACAAACAAATGACAAAAGCTCCAAAGTCCCGAAGTGAATGAGGACCGTTGATTTGAGGAGGACACGTGGAAGGAATCTGTGGAATATGGCTAAAAGAATTCTGGGAGAGCGTGAAGGTTGAGAATTGAAATCGCCGAAGCCCAGAGTAGCGAAGGAGATCTCGACCATTGAATTGAGTAAGGGGCCGCAAAACTGTTGATCTGGTTGAAAGTTCAAATTCTGGAAGTAGAGGCTGAGCCATCGATTGAGAAGGACAGGTTTCCGTGGATCATCAACTATGAAAGATTGACGTACAAAGGAAATCAAGGTTTGATATTTGAAACTCCCAGAGCCCGGATCACAAAGTAAATCACAATCGTTGATTTAGGAAGGTTAGATCTGATCCGCATAACTTAAAAGGAAAGATATGAACCATCAGTTCATGAGCATCGTCAAGATCATGAGATCGACAATCCCATCACATTGCGGGGATTGAAGGTGCGCAAACTTTAAAATGTTTAAGGTGGGCTGCAATCGAAACCCCGTTTTTGGAGAAAGCATAAGTGGAGCTCTATAGTGAATTGTGGGGTGAAAAACAGATTGATCTCAAACCACCTTTGACTGTGCCCACAATTGCATGGTCACATGATATCATCACCCAAGTTCACATCAACGGAATATAGGGGAAGGAGCTAGCGCTGGTAGGATCCACATTGGAGGTTATGCAATGAAAAATAAAAAAGCATCTCCGTGTATAATCCAATGATGCTGATCAAATAGAATCTGATCGAAGGGTTGTTGTTTCATCTCGTGATTTCTTGATTAGTTACGATTCAATTACCCTAACTGAATCATTGTTCCTGAGCGGTTGAATCATTGTTCCTGAGCATTGGAATCATGATTCCTGAGCGTTTTTGAGATTCTCGACTTGAGCATTGGAGATGCGGAATGTAGTGGATGATGAGAGAAGGAATAAAAGAAAAATGTCGTGATAGAGAGAAGTTGTTGTTTCTCTCTAAAATCTAGTCGAACTGTACGCAATGAATATCACAACATGAACTGAGGGAGAAAATGCAGAGATTAAGAACATAAGTTGGACATAGCAGAAATGGTGAAAACAACAAATTGTACGAGAAATTAAGCGCAAGAAGATGCGAGCAGGACGACACTGATGCAGGCAGACCAGAGCAGTGTAGCAGAACAGTGATGAGACTGGTAAGCCATTGATAAATACTGTATCACTGTAATAAATTTCAGCAAGAAAATATTTATATTTCAAGGTGGTAGGGTGGTGCTAGGGAGGACTGTTTTCCTTAGAGTTTCAAGTGGGTGCTTGAACATAGGGAGTTGTAGCTTCCATCTGGTTTCATCCAAAAAAACCAGGGTGGTAGGGTGGTGCTATGGAGGACTATTTTCCTCATAGTTTCAAGTGGGTGCTTGAACACAGGGAGTTGTAGATTCCATCTGGTTGTAGCTAGAAAAACCAGGGTGGTAGGGTGGTGCTATGGAGGACTGTTGTCCTCAGAGTTTCAAGTAGGTGCTTGAACATAGGGAGTTGTAGCTTCCATTTGGTTGCAGGCAGAAAAACCAAATGTTATACGTGGTAGGGTGGTGCAAGGGAGAACTATTTTTCTCTGTTATACAGGTTGGTGCCTGTGTGACATGAAGTTGGTGCTTCCATCCAGTTGGTGCTAGAACACTCAGGGAGTTGGTGATTCCTTCTAGTGGGTGCTAGAGAAACCAGAGAGTTGGTGCTCTCAGCAAGTTGCAGCTTGTAAAACAGAGGTGGTAGCCTCACATTGAGTTGGTGCTCAAATATAGATGATGTATAGAACATAACAAGACTGCCTATCATTCGAAGTAGAAGAGGTTTTATCCCTTTATGGGTTTCCTCATGAATATTTGTCTCTGTGTATATTATATGTGTGATTGATGTTTACTATTTATGTTGTTCATTACTTGCATAATCTTGATGATCACTTGGAGAAGATTAATAATATTTTAATAGGCATAAAATTGTTTAAGCACAATAACAACTGATTCACCCACCCCTCTTAGTTGTCTTAGTAATTTCAACAAAACGTGCCTTTTGGCACACCTTGGGTCCTTTGCAACTTGTTCATAGTGATTTTTTTGGTCCACTTTCTTCTCCTTATTTTTCTAGGTGCAAGTATTTCTTAAATTTCATTGATGATTTTTCCAGACGTACTTGGGTTTACTTCTTAAAAACTAAGAGTGAATTTTTTGACAAGTTTTTTGCCTAAAAGGCCCTTGTAGAAAAGCAATATGGACATCAAATTCAAAGGTTAAGAATAGATAACGGAGATGAATATGTGAACAATAATTTTACAAGTTACCGCACTACACATGGCATCCAAACGCAACACACTGTTCCATATATACCACAAAAAAATGGTGTTTCTGAAAGAAACAACCACACATTAAAAGAAATGGATAATTGTATGATCCAACCTAAGTGATTAAGTCTAATGTATTGGGAGGAAGCCATCAACTGTGCAAATTACATAGTAAATCTCACACCCACAAAGGATCTTAAAAATATAACACCAGAAGAAGCTTGGACTAAAATTAAACCAGATGTAAGTCACTTTCATGTATTTGGCAGTATAGCATGGGCTCACATTCCTAATGAGAAAAGAAAAACATTGTAGCCTAAAAGTGAGAAGTGTATATTTGTTGGTTATTCTGAAGATGTCAAAGGTTATAGACTTCTTCAACCACATTGTAATGGAATTATTATTAGAAGAGATGTTAAAGTTGATGAAAATCTCTTGGCCTACAAGCCTAATTCGACGTTTGTGCCTTCTTTGGCCTGCAAACCTAATTCAATGTTTGTGCGTTCTTTGGCCTATGAGTTATATTTGACGTTTGTGCCTTATTTTGTTCTGGTTTCTTCTTTCGATGATGACAATGATGATGAAAATCCACCTCTGCCTGCTCACCTTCCTCCAGATGAGTCCTTTGAACCTGAACCAACACTAACTCCAACTCCACCGCTTCCTAGATGGGTCCGTTCAACACGAGAAGCAACTGGTGATCTTGTCGGTGATCCTTCAGATCAATGTCGGACACGTTCACAGTTCCAACGAGTCTCTTCTCTTTTGGATCAAGTTTCAGAGACTCACGATCCAAATAAATTTGCAGAAGCTTTAGGTCATCCACATTGGGATACAACAATGAATGAAGAGTATCACTATTTAAAGGAAAATAATACTTGAGATCTTGTACCTCTTCCAAAAGGAAGAAAACTTGTCAAATGTAAAAAAGTCTACAGAACTAAGTATGCATTAGATGGAACTGTTGAAAGACACAAGGCTCAATTAATTTCCAAAGGATTTACCCAAGTTGAAGGAATTGACTATAATGAAACCTTTTCCCCTGTAGCCAAAATGAATTCCATCTGCCTTGTTCTTTCCCTTGTTGCCTCACATAAATGGGAGGTCCATTAGATGGATGTTAAATCTGCCTTCTTGAATGGACATTTACAAGAATAAATATACATGGAACAACCTCCTGGCTATGCCCAGAATGACTCTAGCCTTGTTTGTCGCCTTAAGAAATCTCTTTATGGTCTTAAGAAAGCTACCCGAGCTTGGTATGCCAAAATTAACAACTTTCTTATTGCCACTAGATTCTCTAGATGCCATTCTAATCTAATGTCTATACCAAGACATTAGGAAGCCATATCATAATCCTTTTCCTTTATGTTTATGACCTTATCCTTACTCGTAGTGTCTCAAAAATTTTAACCCATGTGAAAACCATCCTTAAGAAGAAATTTGAAATGACAGACTTAGGATTTTTTCACTATTTCCTTGGCCTCAAAGTTTTGCAAACCAATGAAGGAATTTTTCTTTCCCAATATAAGTATGGTTGTGACCTTCTTCATCGCTTTTACATGGACGATTGTAAACCAACCCCTTCTCCCTTCTAGTATGGAGTCAAGCTTGCTGCCACCTGTACTTCTCCCGAAGTTGATGCCACCTTATACTGTCAGTTAGTTGGTAGCCTATTACACTTGACTCATACACATCCTGATCTTTCCTTTGTTGCTGGTATTGTTTCTCGGTATATGCAAACACCCCATGAAAGCCATTGGAAAGCAACTAAAGGGATACTTCGCTATGTCTGTGGTACAATTCAGTTCGGGATACATTACAGTTCAGGGGGACTCCTTTATTGATTGGTTTCACTGATTCAGATTGGGCCAACAACCCTAATGATCAGAAGTCTACTAAAGGTTATGTTTTTAGCCTTGGTTCAGGACCTGTCACTTGGGCCTATAATAAATAATAGGTTATTGCACTTTCTTCAGTAGAAGCAGAGTATTGATTAGTGATAAATACAAGTTAGGAATCCTTATGACTTTGACAGATTCTTTCAGAGCTTGGATTCCAACAACAACATCCAACCAACATTTGGTGGGACAATCTGAGTGCCATAAATCTTGCCAAAGACCCAATTCAACATCAATGGAACAAACACATTGAGCTACACATGCAATTTATCATAAAGCTCATTCATAATCAAGTTATTGAAGTGCTCTTTTTTCCTACAGAAGATCAAATTGTAAACATTTTCACAAAGTCTCTTACAAAAGAAAAGTTTTCCAAACTTCATTCTATGTTAGAAGTTTAGGAAGTTGTCATCAAGGGGGGATAAGTTCTAATGCCTCCTTCCTTCTACTATTGTGTCACTATTGTAAATCCTTCAATCATATCCCAAGTTGTTCTTAAGGGGGGGAGTTAGGATATTTAGACACTTAGGAGTTAGTTAATATCTACTTGGTCTAATGTGTCGTTAGGTGAAAGTGTGTTTATTTAGTATGCATTAGTAGTTAGGAAATCTGATGGTCACGATATGTTCCCTACATAGAGTGATCCGACGGTTCATATTCTCCTCAATCTTAATGGTCATTGATTTGTGGCTTAATACCCGATTGGTCCATGATCTCTATTTAAAGAGAATGGAGGGTTATTTGTCGATGATCGATTGTGAGAAAATCTCTTGTAAAATCTCTCTGTAATATTTTTCTTTTGCATTAATAAACTGCTCCAAGTGGCCGTGTTGGATAGGTCCGTGGATGTTTCTCCGTAGGGGTTTTAACATGTCAAAACATTAGTGTGTTGATCTTTGATCTGGTTGTGTGAGTGGTTACTGAAGGTGTTCATCCTATATTGTAATACCCGTGTTTTCAAACATGGAGGCCACCATGGAAGAACATGTTGGAATAATGTAGAAATGTTAGGGATTGGGTTGTTGTGATCTTCTTATGTTTAGCATGGAGAGGTTTGAGATCCACATTTCTTGGATCTAAGATCTAGTTTGTTGTGACCATCTCAAGCTATATATTGTACTCTGTTTTCATCAGCTAATTGAATTGGTTTTCCACCATTCCTTGTGTGAGCGAGCCTTGAGTGCTCTGCTCCAATTCCCGTTCTGTCTTTAACTTGGTATCAGAGCTGAAGATCCCTGTGCGTGGAGGAAGGAGCCGCGACCAGTCCTGCTCGTGTTGAGGAGGCGCGACTGTGAGCTTGATTGTGGATTTATGCGCTGGAGGAAGGGTCCACACTGGAGTGAGGAGGCCCACACAGAAGACAACGTTCACGCAGAGGAGATGGTGAAGAGCCGAGGGCGGAAGAGCCGAGAGTTCAGATAGTGTTGCAGATTGCAATTTTTTTTTTTGCTGCAGGAGTCCGCGCCAGCGTTGAGGAGGAGGAGTCTGCGCGCCTATCGTACACAACATATTGTGCTATAAAGCAATCCAGGTACACTGCAATTCAATTCGCTGAAGCATATTCATGGGCGACGCTGCGTCGGTATAGGGCAACAATTATTAATATTGACTGCAAAGAGAGTACTGCAACACATGGGTTTGCGGCTCGGCCCACCAAACAGTCTCCCATATCTATCAATAATTTGAGTCCAGCGATAACATTGTCGATGGCCAGTACAATTAACACCCACTTAAATTTCTGCAATTTTTTTTTGTGTGCGCGGATACAATCTGCTCTGAGCGTGGAGCTGCCACTGTGAAAGTGTCGCTGGCCGTGCGCGCGATTGTAATCACCAATTTCTGTCGTGTTTGCCAGATCGCTGGAGTGTGTTTATGCCTGTATTTTTTTTGTAATCACTTCTGCTTCAGAAGTTGACTGCCGCTGCTTCCTGGTGCAACCTGCAAAAGACCAAGGTGTGCAGTAATTTTTTTTTTTCTGGAAATATGTTTTTTTGCTGATTAGTTTTGCATTCACCTCAGAGATCAGCTGAAATGGCCACCACCCCACATCATTTGGCTGACACATATATCAATGAGGCTTCCAAATTGAATGGAGAAAACTACGTCAATTGGAAATTCAAGTTGCAGACTGTTCTTGAATTACTTGGTGGCTGGATGATTGTGAAAGGCACTGAGCTAAAGCCTACAGATTCGGCATTACTTGCAGATTGGAATAAGAGGGAAGCCAGAGCAAAGGTTACATTGCGAATGTCTGTGCAAGACAAGATTATTCCTTACATCAGAAATTGTGACACGTCTACGGAAACATGGGACGTGCTCAAAAGTCTTTATGAAACCAAAGATGCAAACCGAGTATTGTTTCTAAAAACCAAATTGATGTCAATCAAGATGGAAGCAAATGAAGGGGTAAGTAAGTACATCTCTCGCATCAAAGATTTAAGTGATAATTTGGCAGCTATAGGTGAAAAAGTAGCTAGTACTGATCAAGTAACTATCGCTCTAAAAGGTTTACTGCCAGATTATAAAGTGTTTATTTCAACACTTGCAGCGAGAGAAAAACCCCCAAATTTTGAAGATCTTACAGGTATTCTCCTTCAAGAAGAAGAAAGGATGAAAAATTAAGATCGGGATGCTAAAAGTTCAGATCTTGCATTGATGGCACGAGGTAAATATTCGCACAGAGGTAAACAATGGAGCAGACCATGGAGCAAATCATGGAATGGAGACAGAGGCAAATCGTGGAATGGAGACAGAGGCAAATCATGGAATGGAGATAGAGGCAATTTTCACTCAAAACAGAAAGGTATGGCTCAAACTGATAGAAATAATGGAGATGGTCATTATTGGGGCAAACCAAGACACCTCAGTAGAAATAATTATAAAAATAAATATAACAGTAATAGAAGCCACAATGAAAGTCACAATGTAAAGTACAATGGGAATTTTGCAAATACAGATGATCCTGAAATTAATGGATTAAGCAATCTGAGATTATTTATTTCTGAGCATGCTCTGTCTGCTGAGACAGATGATAAGAGTGCATGGTTTATAGATTCAGGTGCATCTGCACATATGTCCTGTAGGAGAGAATGGTTCGATGACTACAATGAGAAAATTGATGGTACTCATATCTATTTAGGTGATAATAGGTCACTCTAAGTTCAAGGTTATGGAATAGTAAAGGTGAAATTATCTAATGGTGAATTGAAACAGATATATAATGTTATGTATGTTCCTGGTATAAAAAAGAATCTCATCTCTGTTTCAACCATAACCGACTATGACCTAAAAGTAGAATTTGGCAAGTACCAATGTCTTATCAAAGACATTCGAAACCACTACAAGACTGTTGCTACATGTTCAAGATGTGGAGGACTATATAAGCTGGATGTGTGCGCAGATAGTCATCTAGCATTGGCATCCACAATCACCATCACAGAGAAACTCTGGCATCAAAGGTATGGCCACATAAACCATCATGATCTTATGCTGCTTCAAAAGAATTCTATGGTCGAGGGTCTACCTGTAATAAAGAATGTGCATTTAGAATGTAGTGCTTGTGCACTTGGAAAACAACACCGAGATGCATTCCCGGTACATCAAGAGAAAAGACATACTGATTTGCTTGAATTAATCCATACATACGTATGTGGACCGATGCAAACTAAATCATTAGGAGGTTCATCATACTTTCTAACATTTATTGATGACAGATCTAGATACACATGGATCTACTTTATAAGAAGGAAAGGAGATGTATTCAAATACTTCAAGGAGTTCAGAATCATGATCGAAAAGCAAACAGGAAGATGCATTAAAATTCTCAGATCTGACAGTGGAGGTGAATATGTGTCTGGAGCTTTCAAGAAGTACTGTAAGGAAAATGGAATTCAGCAACAATTTACAGTATCGCACACTCCTCAGCAAAATGGCATAGCAGAATGAAAGAACATGACACTAGTTGAATGTGCACGCAGTATGCTCCAAGGTAAGCATATTTCAAATGGTTTTTGGGCAGAAGCTGTGAATACTGCTGTATATTTGAAGAATATCAGTCCAACAAAGAAATTAGAATTTCAAACACCAT
>ML794627.1:137251-152614 GCA_009831015.1 Picea engelmannii
AAGTTATGCAGTCAAGATGGAACAAAGGATGCAGATGGAACTTTGTATCGACAGTTGGTGGGAAGCTTGAATTATCTCACTACTACAAGGCCAGATATATCATATGCAGTCAGCATTCTTATTCAATTTATGGCTAAGCCAAAATAAATTCATTGGAAGGCTGCAAAGAAGGTCCTTAGATATCTGAAAGGAACAATGAACTTTGGTCTTTTATATACTAATAAGTTTGATGTTCAGTTGGCAGGTTTTTCTGACTCTGATTGGGCAGGAAATCCAGATGACAGAAGATCTACTACAGGTTATGCATTCAACATTGGATCAAGAGTAGTATCATGGAGCAACAAGAAACAACCAACTGTTTCCCTATCATCCACAGAAGCAGAATACAAAGCCATGGATAGTGCAACATGTGAAGCTGTCTGGTTGAGGAGAATTCTAGAAGATGTTGGAGAAAAGCAAACAGAACCCACAAAAGTATATTGTGACAATCAAAGTGCAGTCAAGCTGGCACACAACCCAATTTATCATGCAAGGACCAAGCACATTGAGCTACAACATCACTTTGTTAGAGAAAAGATTGAGTCTAAGGAAATTGCACTTATGTATTGTAACACAAGTGATACTGTTGCTGACATATTTACAAAACCTGTTGGCAAGATTCACTATGAGGTCCTTAGGCAGAAATTAGGTGTTGTAGAAAATCCATTTCTACATTACGGGGGTATGTTGGAATAATGTAGAAATGTTAGGGATTGGGTTGTTGTGATCTTCTTATGTTTAGCATGGAGAGGTTTGAGATCCACATTTCTTGGATCTAAGATCTAGTTTGTTGTGACCATCTCAAGCTATATATTGTACTATGTTTTCATCAGCTAATTGAATTGGTTTTCCACCATTCCTTGTGTGAGCGATCCTTGAGTGCTCTGCTCCAATTCCTGTTCTGTCTTTAACTGAACATGTCTCCAGAATTGGTGAAGTCATAAAATGCTTCCACTGAAAATTTGAGGACTTGCAATTGTGCATAGTGCCAAGAACAATGCTAGAAGAAAGGGAAGGAAGAGAGAGAACAACGATGCCAATAGTAGAAAATATCAAGAAACTCTAGGGGGAATGCACAAATCTTTGTGAGGAAAGTGCGTAGATCTAGATCAACTTGGTAGAGGATCCAAAAATGAATTCCATGGAAACCAGATTGAGGGATGCATAGGAAAAGGAGCAGAAGGATTTAGAGAGCATAAATACTCTCCCACCTGCAGAACGAATGACAACCATTTTGGCACAAAGGAATTAATATGAGGAAATTGAAAGGATACAGGACCAAAAAAATATCCTTCAACAATGATTGGGACCAATGAAAGACAAGGCACTAAGGGTGATAAGAGAACGAGTAACTGCACAGGGAAAAGTGAAGCAAGCAGTGCACGATACATAAGAGAATATCACGACTCTGACTGCGTAGGGTGTCGAGGATATTTTAGGAACATAGGAAGAAGTAATAAAGGATGTTGCAACAACAAAGGATGCCTCCAAAAATTTCATATAAGTATGGAGGAGCATACAATAGGAATGAATGGCTTGGGACAAGCCACAAGTGAGTGTTGCGGGCTTGTTAGATAAAAAAATTGGATAGAGTTTTCATGAAAATCCTAAGTATAGAGGATATGTGCAACATCAGAAGAAAGAAGACAAGGCAGGAGAAGAGTGTATAATGAAGGCAAATTCAGGCTCGAGAGTGCACAATAGAGGCACATGCATGAGTGCAACACACAATAAGAATATACTTAACAAAGAATAAATCGGAGAATAAAGAAAGAGAAGAAAGCGAGCAAAAAGGAAGGATAACAGTTCAACATTCCAAAAGAAGAAAGACGCATAAAAGAAAGAGTAACAATAAATGAAGTGCAAAAGCAACAAGCAAATGAAAAAGCAGGAAAAGCAAGCTCGAACAACAAGACAACACAAGTTTCCATGAGCCAGAATAAGATCTAATTAGGTTTTTGGGATATAAAAAATAGGGTTTTAAGCCCTAGAATTTATGTATAAATATGTAATGGGAGCCGAGTTCAAATACACAGAGCCGAGGTTAGTACATGATATGGACCACACTGCAGCAAGAGAAGAGCCAAACAATGTCAAAGTTCATAAATACTTTCCATACCTTGCACACCAATCTGGGTATCAAGGACTCCAAGCGACATCTAGTTTTGAAATACCATGGGCCTCTGCATAGGTACATCCAAACTAAAATGTATTTCCTAAACATCTCATCATTGGGAACTGCCTCAATATGATGTCAAAATCGAGCATAAATTTAGGCACCAGAACAAATGGGAATTCGGGTCTGCAAATATGCAACAACCAAAGCATGATAAAGACGACCCTAATCAACAACGTCTAGACAACTAGTCCAAGACATAGGCCAAAAATGGTGAAGGAAAGACAGAGAATGACACTGGGAAGTGGTGTGACTTCCACAAAATCCCCTATCACAAAACCGATGAATGTCGCTCGAGATAGTCATTGGTGGCCGAGGTCAAAGACACAGAGCCAAATCTTGATTCGAAATCCGATCTAGAAAATATTGAAAATAGACAGATCATTGACACAGACCCCACTTCCACTGTCGCGACCGCAAAAATTCAACTAGAAGAATCAATAGATCCTGAAGAGGGGGAGAGCCTCTTCCATTCACATATGTGGGTGAAGGGGACCTCGTTGCATTTCATTTTTGATAACAACAGCTAAAAGAACATCATCTCAACTAAGGCCTTCAAATAGTTGGGGTTGTTGACAACACCACACCCACAACCATACAATATCGGGTGGCTTCACCAGGGATGAGATCTCTGTGTTAGCTAATAGTTTCACCTATCCTATGGAATCCATCCCTTCAAGGATGAGGTAGTGTGTGATGTTTCCCCTCTTGATGTCTGTGATGTGGTTTTGGGCCAACCATATATGTGGAGATACTATGTTGTCTATGAGTCTAGACCACGTAGTGTCATTATTACTATAGGAGGTCATCTCTATCGGATACCAGAGGTAGTTCCAACTACTGATCCACCAAAATAGTGCCATAAGGTAATCTCTCATACTGCACAATTCATCCTCTTCACAGTTTGTTCAAAGGATGCACAAAATATCGCTACAACCACTGCATCCTCAACACCTTCTATCCAACAAAAATAGATTTTCAAAGAGAAAGAAGATATTGTTTCTTCACCTACAATGGTTCCTACACAATGCCTCATCAAACCCAGAGACAACAGGTTGGTGGAGCATATTCAACCCCAACAACAACCTGTTTGTGACAGTCTTCCACTGATCAAGCAACACAACTTCTCCAACAAAGCACACAAATCACCAAGATTCATATTCAGAACATGCTTTCCCCTCTTCCATGAGGAATCAATGCAATGGAGACCATTTCTTCCTAAGGGGGGAGGATTGATCTAGGTGGATATTGGTGGCCACCCACCTGTTCCAACTGGCTCCTTTTGCCAGTTTTTAGTTCAACACGTTCTTCTGCACTTATTTGCAATTGTGGGTTCTACACTTTCGGGGCTATCTAGAGACCTACACATCTTCCAGGTGGATACTGGTGGCCTCCTACCTAATCCAACTGACTTATTTTGTATGTTTTCATGTCATCACATCTTGTTGTACTTCCAGGGCCATTTTGGGGCCCTAAACTATGCTATTTTGGCTCTCCACAGTCAAATTGTAGACATAGTCAGAGTTTGACAACGTAATGCATAGTTTGCGAAAATACCTTTCCAACATGCTATCACACACCTAAAACAAAGATCGTATGCAAAATTTATCACCCTGGGAAGTTAATGTACTAACTTAACCAAGCAGGGCCCACATGACTTTTGGCACTTCATCTCCTAGGGTTAGGTTTTTGGATGTCTAGGGTTTTGGCATTCTTGTTTAACATAAAAAAGCCTTCAGATCCTCATTGTAATCATCTTCTTGCGAATGAGCATAGACGTCACATCTCTCCTCAGAGATAAATCTTCCACCATTCTAGCAAGTCTTGCACTCTATATTTTTACAATCTCTTTACAATTATTTCATTAATAGAAATCAAGTATTGCTATATTTCTCTGTTTCTGGCAATTTTCAGGAGTATTTGATTGTAATATCTCTTTTGTCATTTCGTTCCGAAAATAATCCGGATCAATAAAGGAGGCTAGGGAACCATGGGTTTCTAGAAAAGGAACTCCCTGAAGGAGGCCAAGGAACCATGGGTTCTCGAAAAAAGGCACTTCCATAAAGGAGGCCAAGGAACCATGGGTTATTAGAAAAGGAAATCCTTGAAGGAGGTAGGGGAACCATGGATTCCTTGAAAAGAAACTCCCTGAAGGAGGCCATGTTTCCATTATGGATGATAATTAAAATGACCAAGGCTAAGGGGGCCTCTCCACAAGAAGTAATGGAACTATATTGGTGGATCATTCTGATTAGGCCATGTGGCTTGGAATCACATGATGTATGGGGGAATAGAGCACAATGTGGTGCTATAATGCTTCCTACAAAGGGTATACTATGTGTTGGTTTTATGTCGAGAGCTAGGTCTTGTGGGACCAATGCAGGAAATGGTATTGCCCCCTGTATTATGAAATGAGGACTAGAGGAAGGGTTGTTGCCAAATACCCAAGACGAAGGACCCAGGTATAAAAATAGGTAGTTTAAGGTTTGACATCCACCGAAGAGGATATGAAATAGTGTATAAGATCCACTATTTTGTGTAATATCCGTGTAACATCCCCCAGCCCAACCAAGGGACATTACGATGCAGAATATACATAAAAACAAAATTTATTCTAACTAATTTAATTAATTTACAATTAACTTAATTCTTGTAGATTTCAACTAGCAATTAAAACATATTTAGATACTGTCTATAACAAAAAATTAGAATCATCTAAACATGTTAATAATAAACATGAAATGCATATAAACAAATCATTACAAAAACATATAAATCACTTCCAAATACATAGAGTTCATGGACAACAATTAAACACATAATTTAACACAACAACAAGATAAACCACGTATCTTTTCACAACAGTTGTGCAACCAGCTGTTTGGGATTGACGTTCCACCCAAGCATAGACTAACTATTCCAAATCTCAATAGCCAGTCACCCCTGAGCATAGGCTAGCAATCCACAAAAGAGGGTGTTGTCTCACAGTCCACTCACAACTCATAAAACTCTCAACTCAACTAATATTTTCCTACAACAACCTCGATTTTCCACCAGCTCTCTTCCTCTTGACTTGTCCAACCCAAGGAATGTAACCCTTCATCGATATTAGTCCCTCAGATGTCCCATTAATTTATCACAGTCTCTCTGGCACATGTAGCTAGGAATCTCTCAACTGGGAACTCAAGGGAAATTGTTGCTAGGAAAACTATCAACAAACCAACAATAACCACTTGTTTTTTTAGTGCAACTCACATAGGAGTTCACTCTTCAGGTTTGGAAACCTAGCTCTTTAGATTTCCATATCCAATTTGCTACAATTACTCTCCAACATTCTCTATAATTTTTCCTCCATGGATGCATCATCTTCAAGCTATGTTTCTTTCTCTCTACTTTCTCCTCATGCACAAAAACTCAATGTGTAAAAATTGTTGTCCCAACCCATACAAAATTCCTCTCTTTGGATTGCCTTTCTTGACTCACACTCTTCCCCAAGATGATTGTACTCAACCCCCATGTGCCCAATAACTTTGGGATGTGACTACTCACACCCGCCATCTTACATGTATTCAATGATTGGATTTGAGAACACTCAATCAGAAATGGAAAGGTTCATATATGTATATATAATTAAGGAAAATGGGTTAAATTAATATACATGGGTAATTCCCCCTTGGATATCTCTTGTCCATTATCCTGTACACTCCCCTCTTTTGTGGATTAATTCATCCCCCATCTCTTTTCCATGTCCCCTTAGCAGTGGTCATCACATTTTTATTAATAAAACAAGGAAATACAATTCGCATATTACATCGCTTGGTCATAGCCACATATTATATCTACATAGGAATTAATTAAACTAGGGATTATAGTGGGGATGTTACATTCCCCCTCCCATAAAATTGTGCGCTGACCTCGTTGCACTCTATGCCGATATACATATATGAAAATTCACATCACAATACCTAGAAATAAAATTATGCAATTTGACAACTCTAGCAGCAGCTCCAACCAAGATCACATATTCCCCTCAACTCATCAACTCAAGGAATGCACCATTCGTTTATCAGGGATGACCCAAGGACTGTTCCATATTTTTATCAGGGATAAATCTGTTGATTTTTTGGTAGCTACAAGAGGTATTAACCTCCACGCGTAACCTTTGACTTAGAATAGAATATTATGGAAGCAAGTGAACCATTAAAAATATGTGTGGAAACCCTATAATATAAGTCGAATAATAGAATAAATAATATTAGAATATTATCTTCCAAAAATACAAGTCAGCTCCACAGGAAAAAGATAAACACAAAATATAATTACCAGAAATTCAGGTCGACCGAGCCAAAAAAGTCACTGGATAGTTTAATATAAATAGAGGACATTTTAGCTCATTTGGATATCTAGTTAGCACACAATTCTTGTGGAGAGCTGTAGTTGCAGTTGCAACTACAACCACAATTGCAAGGAGGAATAAGGGCGTTTGGTCATCTCTTGGTCTTGGTCTCTCTCTAGCACTATCAAGTGATATTCATGGTGATTATCTTGGTGATTCTATTGGTGATACTCTTGGTGAAATTATTCTAAGTATGGCACAAGTTTGAGAGAGTATTGCAACTGCAGTTATTGCAATTGTGTATGGTATTTGTTCTGTGGATATGGAGACTCTCTCTCTCTCTCTTGTGCGCTACCCTCAGAGAATGAGTGCTATACTTGTCTTGAGTTGTTGCTGTAGTTAGCAACTAGGGTTCATCTGTTAATTTTGGAGTAGGCTTCCCATAGTTATTCTAAGTAAAGTTTAGGGTGCTCAGGGGTGGCCTTGTGCCTATGGATGGGTGAAAATGATGTGACATTGTCTATGGTTAAACAAGCATACCAAAAATTTAACATGGTATCAGAGCTAGTTTCCTTCATAATAGTCTAACCGCTGAAAGGAATATCCTTAGTTTCCCCCATTTTCAATCTCATTGAGCACTTACTGAACTCACTAAGAAGGTCGCCTAAGTAGGGCACATATCTTCCCCAAATAAATTATGCAAATTTCTAAAGTTGAGAAATTAGGGTTTCCTCATAAAACCCTAGGTCTACAACAACAGTTGCATTTGCAGTTCCAGTTACTTCGTGCTATTTCCTTCATGTCAGTTTCTTCATGCTAGCTGAAAAACCATTTGTAGTGCCAATAGAAACACCAATTACAGTTTCAGTTGCAACACTAGTTGCAGTGCCGACACTAGTTGTAGTGAAGTTTTTTTTTGAAGTGTTGGGACTAATTTTTGTTGTCCTAGAGTGACTTACCCTAGAGTATATCCAACTACCTTTATATTACATTTTGGAGCACCTTTAAATTTTTAAGGTTCGTCATTGCTTGTCGTTGCTTCCGGATGGTGCCACTGCCTGTCAATGCTGCCGAAGGTATGTACTTATATATATTTAAACTGTATCACTATTTTGAGTGTGATTGCAGGAGAAGGGATCTCTTGTCCAAGCAACAATCGTAGATCAAGAGGGATATCAGATCCAACACATTCATAGGAACAACACACTCTAGGTTTGATTTTTTTCATATGCCTCTAGCTGTTATGGAATTATTGTGATCTTATGAGCATCTAGTTGTATTTTTATCTATTGAAGTTGTGATTATCACATTAACCTTTGTTCAAAGTTAAAGTCAGAAACTAACTTTAGTCAAAGTATTAGATTGATTAAGGTTGAGATTTTAGAGTTTATTTGCATTATATTCTCTAACTCAAATTTCTGTCAAGAAAGCATATTGTCTTAAGTACATGGGACATGTTGAAGATAATACTTGTCATATTGAGTGAAGAACACTCATAAAAAAATAAAAAACACTCGTTCTTGAAGATAATACTCCAGGTTCCAAGTTTGATTGATTAAATTAATAAGTTTCCAATTTGCACATATCAAGTTTGATAATTGTTACATTACTTGTTGTGACAACAATCCTTGAAAGGTTCTATTACTGCTAGATACAATGAATACTTGGCAACATGTGAGTACTATTGATATAAATGCTTATTGTACTTGTTTTCAAGATGAACTAACATATCCTCTAGGAGCTACTTCTTGTTTTTCTTCCAGGCAGGTCATCTTGGTAACAATATGGTGATTTCCATGAGATTGTCTTTTATTCTTTTTGACATAGATATGTTCTTATGAAAATGATATTATACCTTTTTCTCTTGTTTCTCTTGTCTCAAACATGTTATTTTATAAATTCCATGGAGGTTACCATGGAAGAATGATTGATCACAACACTAGAAGAGTGGTGTTCCTATTATTGTATTTTTATTTTGGCTCTTGGAAGGTTACAAGCAATAGCTCTGAGAAGGAGCTACTGTGACTATTGTTCTCGTTCTTATTTTTATTATAAGAGTATTATTCTTGTCCACTGTTTTCCCCTTTGTTGTCCTTGTTCTGGGCAGGTCATAGGTGATAACTGTAAGGGAAGCTATAGTGACGGTTGCAAGAGACAACATATTAGATGGTCTCTAGTTTGAGACATGGAGAAGACTATATCAATAAGAAGTTGTATACATGACCGTATGCATCCATGTACCAAAGAAGAAGAAGATGAAGAAGGGTACTTTTGCGAGATAGTATCTCATATGGAGATTGATTGTAAGGAGCAGAAGGCTCCAAAGATGTCTAAACAAATCCCTCTAGTGTAGTTGATCACTCTTCATATCATCAGGAAGAGTTATTAGAGCTATATGGGCCTACCCATAGTCATTGCAATAACCAGGAAGAGACTGATATGGTCCCATGACAATTTTTTGGATGCAACATTGATGAGCCATATCACAGAGGTAGAAGATGGCTCCGAAGATCATACAAACTCAGAGGGAGTTAAGATTCCGAGGGAGAATGGAGACTTAGATAATTTCATTAAGAAAGTATTCCTCCTCAGGTTCATATGGAAGAGAGAGACATATTCCAATAATGTCAGACATGTGCCATGAGTTGAGGAGGCTAGATCAAAGCTTCAGAGGCTTCGAGGAGATATGATACCTCTTGGGAAGTTTCCCTAGTTTCAGTGACAGAGGAGGAAGCCAGACAGAAGGACTGGAATATGGATATTTTTCCTTGAGACCAGAGGGGAAGTCAGTGGTGACTTCCAAATTGATCTACGAGATCAAACATGTTTCTAATGGAAGCATAGATATGTACAAATCTTGATTTGTGTCTAGAGGATTCTCCCAACAAGAGGGAGAAGACTATGATGAGAAAATTGCTCTAGAAGTCAAAAGAAGTATACATAGAGCAACCATAAGATACATAAGAAGGATTATCATGTCCACATATTGAAGAAGGATTTGTACGGTCCTAAGAAGGAACCTAGGGCATGATATACAAGATTAGATAGTTTATTTATGAGATTGGGATTTACCAAGAAATTGTGGTAGCATGTTCAGCTTATGGAAAAGAAGTGTGGCTTCAGAAGATGATTACATGATTGTTTGATCTCGATTTGGAGGAGACCTCTATCTTTTGTGACAACTATAGTTTCATGAAGTCATCAGAGAACCCTGTGGTCTATGATAGGTCGAAGCATATCGAGATCAGATATTACTATATCAGGGATATGGTGCAGAAGGGAGCAGTGAGGCTCCAGTTTCATGACTACAAAGGATCAGGTTGCAAATGAGTTTACCTAGCTACTGTCGAGGATGAAGTTTGAGTACTTCAGGGACAAGCTTGGCTTGGTCCCTCTTCAGAGGGAGTGTTCTCATCCAGCATGAAAAAAGAATGGAACTGAGATAGGTGGAACTCATCCAACATGAAAAAGGGTTGGCATTGAGTATGTAAAAATATCATCCAACATGAAAAAGGGTTGGCATTGAGTCTGGTGGGTCTCATCCATCATGAAAAAGGGTTGGCACTAAGTCTAGTGTATCTCATCCATCATGAAAAAGGGTTGGCACTGAGACCGAGGATGCACATGATTAATTATTGATGCATTGCAGGGTAGTGGATGTCTTGGGGACATGTTGTAGCTATTGAGAGCTACCCACAGACCTTGGATGCATGGGGTGCAGTCATGTTGCATTATGTATATCTTGTGTGGATATAAATGTGATGCTACTTGTAGACTAGTCTGCAAGACCATGCCAGTATTGTCGATTCCATGTGATATGGATGGATGTGTTTGAGACAACTACATGAAGAACATCTTAGTTAATACCTCCCTAGCTAAGAGGGAGTGTTGAAGTTTTGATAGCTATGGGAGGTATTAACCTCCATGTGTAACCTTTGACTTAGAATGGAATATTATGGAAGAAAGTGAACCATTAAATAGATGTGTGGAAACCCTAGAAGACAAGTCGACTAGCATAATAAATAATATTAGAATATTTCTTCCAAAAATACAAGTAGGCTCCACAGGAAAAGGATAAATAGAAAATATAATTACCAGAAAGTCAGGTCGGCTTAGCCAGAAAATTCACTGGATAGTTTAATATAAATAGAGGACGTTCTAGATCAATTGGATACCCAGTTAGTGTGCAATTATTGTGGAAAGTTGTAGCTACAACTACAACTAAAAATACAAGGAGGAATAAGGGCGTATGGTCATCTCTTGGTCTTGGTATCTCTCTATAGTGATATCAAGTGATATTCTTATTGATTCTCTTGGTGATATTCTTGGTGATTCTAATGGTGAAATTATTGGTGATACTCTTGGTGATATTCTTTCTAAGTATGGCACAAGTTTGAGAGAGTAGTGCAGTTGCAACTACTATATTTATGTATGGTATTTGTTCTATGGATATGGAGACTCTCTCTCTTGTGTGCTACCCTTGGAGAAGGAGCACTCTACTTGTCTTGAGTTGTTGTTGCAGTTAGAAGCTAGGGTTTATCTGTTGGTTTTGGAGTAGTCTTGCCAGAATTATTATAAGTAAATGTTAGGGTAATTAGGGGTGGACTTGTGCTTATGGTTGGGTGACAATGATGTGACATTGTCTATGGTTAAACGAGCATACCAAAATTTTAACAAACCCAAGGGATGTACCATCCTTTTATCAAGGCTAACCAAAGGAATGTTCCATTCTTTTATCAAGGTCCCCAATGCATTTGTATAGGAATCTGAGATGTGGTTTTGGAACTCTAGCTGCTCAAAACAAAGTCTTGCATTCTGTCTTCTTAAAAATTTCAAAAAATTGTGGTTATTATGCTCGCATGTTTTCTTCATGCTCTCATGTAGCATATTCAGGACCGTAGCAGGTTCATTGATCCTTTACCATCCCTATGGATTTTTTCCTGAGCACCTTGACTTTCCGGTCTAGGATGCATACTGGTTCTACCCATAAATCCCCTTCGTGCTCCACCTGGATCATATTCCAATCAATTATGTAGTTAGGATCATGAACATATTTCTTTAACAATGACACATGAAATACATTATGCACTCTCATGGATGCAGACAAAGCTAACATGTATGCAAATGGACTTATATTTTCTAATATTTCAAAAGGACCACAATATCTTTCCTCCAACTTAGGGAAAATTCCTAATCTTATCGAACTTCTCTTTGTCTTTTATTTTAAGAACACATGTTCTCCCACTTTAAAATATTTTAAAATTATGTTCCTATCTACATAACTTTTCTGCCTATCCTTGGAAACCTTCAAATTCTACTTTATCTTTTCCATCTTCTCTTCCATTTCCTTTAGAAGTTCTGTCCCAACAACTTCTTTGTCTACTGGATTATCCCAATTGACCAGTGTGTTACATTTTCTTCCATACAATGCTTCAAATAGACTCATTTTCAATGAGGTCTAATACCCATTGTTGTAGGAAAATTCAAATAAATGAATATAATATTCCCACTTTGATGGTTGATCCATCACATGCATTCTAAGCATGTCCTCAATTATCCTGTTAGTCTTTTATGTTTTCCCATTTGACCGTGGATGATATGTTGTACTAAGATTTAAATTTATTCCAAATACCTTGAACAAACCCTTCCACAAATTAGAAGCAAACTTTGGATCTATGTCTGAAACTATTGCTTTAGGTACCCCATGTAGCCTAGAAACTTCTCTCATATAAATATCTGCAATATTTGTTGCCTTCTGTGTAGTCTTTATTGGATTAAAATGTGATGATTTAGCCAATTTATCCACCACCACCATGATGGAATTATGCTGCTTCATTGTTCTGGGTAGCTTAGTGATAAAATCAACAGTGACAATTTCCCACTTGCATTCTAGAATGGGCAATGGTTGTAGAAAACTTGCTGGATGTCTATGTTATGTCTTTACTTTTTGGCATTCTAGATATCTGGCTAGTTAAGTAGCCACTTCTTTCTTCATTCCTAGCCAAAAATATTTCCTTCTTACTGCTGCAATTATCTTCCGATATCCTGGGTGCCCGACATATGGCATATTGTGCATTTCCTTCAAAACTACATTTTTTAGCTCACTAGAATTCGTCACATATATTTTTCCCTTGTACCTAAAAATTCCATTCTCTTTTAGCTCATACTAATTAATTTTATGTTGAAAATTACCTTGTTGTAATGTCTGTTTTATTTTCACATAGTGTTGATCTAAATTAGCTGCTCCAATAATTTTGTCATTTAGATCTGTCATGTACATGTCGATGGCTGCAATATGCACTTCATGAGAAATCCTTTTGAGTTCATCAACCACTTGATTTTCCTTTCCCTTTATATGCTTAATTTCGAAGTCATATTCACTCATAAATTCCAACCATCTAGTTTGTCTAGAATTTAGTGTTGGTTGTCCAAACAAATGATTCAAACCATAGTGGTATATTTTTAGCTCGAATTTCTTACCCATAAGGTAATGCCTCCACATTTTCAATGCATGTACAATCACTACTAACTCCAAGTCATGTGTAGCATAATTCCTCTCATGCTCTTTTAATTTTCTGGACTCATAACATACCACATGATCCTTTTGACTAAGGACTCCATCAAGCCCTTCCTTGCATGCATAAGTGCACACACCAAAATCCTCATTTGGATCTGCAATCTTCAATGTTGGTGCACTTGTCAATATTCCCTTTAACTGTTGAAAAATCTCTTCACACTTGGAAGTCCATTCAAATTTCACTCCCTTTTTTGCAAAGAAGTGATTGGACTTGCAATATTTGAAAAACCTTTTATGAATCTTCGGTAATAACTGGAAAGACCCATGGATGATCTGACCTCTATCACATCCTTTGGAGTTGACCATCCTCTAATGGCCTCTATCTTCTTAGGATCAACTTCTATACCTGTTGTTGATATTATATGCCCCAAGTAGTGAATCTTCTTTTGATAAAAGATACAGTTACTTAGCTTAGCATACAATTTATGCTCTCTTAAAACTTGCAACACCATTCTTAAATGTTATTCATGTTCCTCTTCGGATTTAGATTAGATGAGTACATCATCCAGGAACACAATTACAAAAGTCTTGTCTAGGAACTCCATGAACACTCCATTCATCAAACACATAAATATTGTTGGGGCATTTGATAGTCCAAATGGCACTACCGTGAATTCATATTTCCCATATCTTGTTCTGAATGTTGTATTGGCTATGTGTTTTTCCTTCATCCTTAATTGATGATAACTTGATCTCAAGTCAATCTTGGAAGAGATTCTTCCACCTTTCAGATGATCAAACAAATCATCAATTATGGGCAAAGGACACTTATTCTTTATGGTAACCTTATTAAGCTTCCTGGAATCAATACACAGCCTTAAGGTTCCATCCTTCTTCTTCACAAAAAGAACCAAGGCTCCCCAAGGTGACACACTTGGGTGTATATACCCCTTCTTAAAAAGTTATTCAATTTGCATTTGAAACTCTTTTAGTTTTGGTGTACCCATTATGTATGGTGTCTTGGACACTAGGGAAGATCTTGGCACCAAATCAATAGATAAATCAATGTCTTTGGTGTAAATCCTAGAATTTCTCTAAAAACATCTTCAAAATCCCTCAAGACTGGATGGTCTTTGATGCTTGCCACTTTGTCTTTGGATGCCTCCTCCATACGGGTTGCAAACATCTAACATCCCTTCCTAAAGCTCTTCTTCAACTGC
The DNA here is from genome assembly GCA_009831015.1 of Picea engelmannii. NCBI lineage: Eukaryota > Viridiplantae > Streptophyta > Pinopsida > Pinales > Pinaceae > Picea > Picea engelmannii. The sequence goes on from ML794627.1 coordinate 151,540, forward strand.
ATAGCCGAAATCTTTCTAACAACTACAACTCTTGGAATGACTTGAATCTTGCCTTGTTGCCATACCTCATCAAGACATGTGATTGTCTTGTTTTAAAAATCTAGGAAAACATGATGCTTTTCGAACCAATGCATGCCAATTAGACAATCATATGAACCCAATGGTATGATGTTTACATATAACTTTGTGTTGATTCCATTCATGTCTATTTGAAAATATTTAACCAACTCATTGATCTTTCTCTTAGCCCCTGTGGCTAACTGAACTAACCAAGATTTCTTATGCTTAGTTATTTGCAAGTGAAACTTTCAACAATGCTAGCATTTATGTAATTATGGCTAGCTCCATAATCAATTAAAATTGCTATGGGTTGGTTATCAATCTTACCTTCCACTTCGATCATGGGGGATTGATACTATGTTTGCTTGTTGTCCAAGGCTGCATAAATCCTTGGCATGCTTCCTACCATGTCTTCCATTGTTTCAACCTCCTAAATGTTTTGTATAGTCCTCATTATTTTTCCTTTGTGAGGGCAGCCCCTATATAATTGATTTCCCTCACATCCCCAACATTGAACATGTTGTTTCCTTGGCCTTTTCCCAAATGGCACTACATTCTTTTGATCATTTTGGGTTTCTTGGCCTTGCTTATTTGTTTGAGAGTTATTTCTGAAAAAGGGTGGTTTAAAACCTTTATGCCTTTGATCCTTTTTCCCTTCATCTTGCCATTCCAAGCCTTTTAGAAAACTAGCCTTCCTTTGCTTTTCTCATAAAGGTGCCTTGCTCTCCTTATGGTTTCTTCCAAAGTCTTGGTATTATTATATTATATCTTATCTCTATAGAAGGAGGGTAACCCACTTAGAAACCTTTGTATTTTAACCTGCTCATCCTTGATGAAGTCAACATAATTCAACAATTCAAAGAATCACTTCTCATATTCCTCCACTGTCATGGTTCCCAACTTGAGTTAAAATAACTCTTTCATCTTTCTCTCATAGTAATGCTCGAAAAAATATTTCTCTTGGAAATATCCTTTGAACTACCTCCATGAGATCCTCTTCTCATCAAGGTTCATG
>ML794627.1:167118-226010 GCA_009831015.1 Picea engelmannii
GAGCACAAGGGAAATTGATGCTAGGAAAACTATCAGCATACCAACAACAACCACTTTTTGTTTTAGTGAAACTCACACAGGAGTTCACTCTTCAAGCCTAAAAACCTGGCTCTTTATTTTTCCAGCTCCAATTTTCTCCAATTACACTCTAGCATGCTCTAGAATTTTCCCTCCATGGCTGCATCATCTTCAAGCTCTGTTTCTTTCTCTCTACTTACTCCTCATGCACAAAAAATAAATGTGTAAAAATGGATGTCCCAACCCATATGAATTTCCTCTCTTTGGCTTGCCTTTATTGACTCACACCCTTCCCCAAGATGATTGTACTCAACCCCCATGTGCCCAATAAATTTGGGATGTGACTACTCACACCCACCCTCTTACATATATTCAATGATTAGCTTTGGGAACACTCAATCAAAAATGGAAAGGTTCATATACAAATAGAAAATTTAGAAAATTGGGTTAAATTAATATACATGGGTGATTCCCCCTTGGACCCCTCTTGTCCATTATCCTAGACACTCCTCTCTCTTGTGGATTAATTCAGCCCCCATCTCTTGTCCATGTCCCCTTAGCAGTTGGCATCACATTTTTATTAATAAAACAAGGAAATATAATTCACATATTACATCGCTTGGACGTAGCCACATATTATATATACATAAGCATTAATTAAACCGAGGATTATAGTGGGGATGTTACAGGGGGGATTTGGGACTTTAAACTATGTGTCAACATCTCCTATATGAGCATGATTGGTCATCATGTAAGTGGATTCCATACATCCCTATCAATGATAAGAGATGATATTATTTGAGAGGGAGTAATGACCTTGTCAAGGGAGATAATATTAGAGGGTGCACCAATTGAATTGTTAGGACCTTGCCAATAGTTGATAGGAGAACTTGGATGGAGGTTATCACTAATACCGTTGAAAGAAGTAGTGGCCTCAAAGAATTATTTTTCCTCTAGGAATAACATAGTTGAGAGGTCATGGTTTCTTTTGGAATTGGGGGAAGAAATATGCATGGATCTTCCCAAGGATGAATGCATCTTCCCAGTCTGCAAGCCGAAGTAGTGAGGAGGTGGTTCTAGATCCATGGGATTTCCTTTAATGGGAGTGGGTGTTGACAAATAGTCATAGTGGACACATAGTACATGAACTTGATGTGAGCAATAGGAGGAATTTTTTCCTAGGAAGCATGTGAGGGGGGATCATAGTAGGAGAGTTGATCAATGGTGATGATGCATCCCTCATGTGGGAATATGGTGTTTTGAAAGAGTGAATACACCATAACATTCATGGAATATATGAAATCACGACCAAGGACAATATAATCCATTGGACCATTCATGACAACAATATTGATCAAAACAATATTACCACCTAACTCAATGGGGATATCGGGTAAGATACCTAAGGGGGGACATAGTCTACCATCAAAGGTGTTGATATTATGGTAGTTGCGGGAGGTATTAACCTCCATGTGTAACCTTTGGTTAGAATAGAATAATATGGAAGCAAGAGAAACCCTAAACAAATGTGTAGAAACCCTAGAAGGCAAGTAGGCCTAGTAAAATAATTAATATTAAAGTATTAGATTCTAAAAGGACAAGTCAGCCCAAACAAGTGACCAGAACCACTATAAATAAGAGATGATCTAGCTCATTTGTACACACACTCTCTCAGTCAAGTTTGGCACAAGTTTGGAGCTGAAGCTACAAGGATGGAAGGTGAATCTTCTGCGATGGTTATTGGTCTCTCTCTCTAGTGCCATATATCCTAATATGTGCACCATATCCTCTGGTATCTCTTGGTGGTGTTCTTGGTGGTATTCTTGGTAAGTGCAACTGCAACTGCTGCAACTGTGTATTGTTCTTGTTCTTTGGCTTTGGGACTTTCAATTTGGTGAGCTATCTTTGGAGAAAGATGAGCTCTCTTGGTTATCTGTTGGTTCTAGTGTTGCTTCCAGAATCATTATATCTAGAAAAGGTTATGGTGCTCGGGGGTGGCTGCATGCCTATGGTTGGGTGAAAATTATAGTGATATTGTCTATGGTAAAACAAGCACATATCTTTAATTCTAACAGGTTATGGGCCCACACTACCTTCAAAGACAGTCTAACCACTGGAAGTTAGTACGATAGTTCTTTGTTAATCTCGTTGTGGCACCAATTACAACTACAACTAGGTTTTCTGATTATGCAGCTGCAACAAACCCTAACCCTTGTGTTTGGGAACTTCTGATGAAGCGTTTGACCTAATTCCTTGACATCCTAGTGCTCCCTATCCTAGCGCACGTCTTCATACCATCAACTAGAAAAAATGTCAAGTTTGAATTTTTGGTCAAATTCAAAGTCAAAGTCAAAGTTTGATTGGTCAAAGTCAAAGGTTGACTTTTGGTCAAATTGATTTTGTGGTCAAAGTTGAAATTTTAGAGTTTCTAGCTTGTTCTAATCATTGAATCTTCTTCTAATATCTTCCTGTCAATATTGTATTCTTGTTTCAAATTGGAAGACAAGTTGGACGATGCTACAAGACTTCAAAGGTATGCACTTGTATATGCTATCCAAGTTATATCATCTAGCAAAACATGAGTGTGTTTGTAGGGAAAGTACTAGAGACCTTGTACAAGCTGTAATATTGGATTCAGTGCATTCAAAGTAACAAGCACACCCTCCATAGCAGTTGAAGCTTCAGGTTCCAGGTTTGATTAAATTGTTAAGCTTCCAATTTGTATATATCAAGGGTGATAGTTGCTACATTAAAAATTGTGAAAGAAGTCTATGAAAGGTTCTATTATTGCTATATATAATGAATACTTGATGGCATGTGAATATATTGATATAGATGCTTATTTCAAAATGAACTAACATCTCCTCTAGAAATATATTTCTTGTTTTCTACCGGGCTGTGAACCTTGGTAACTCTATGATGACTACCATCCTTGTTACCATAGATATGTTTTTATGAAAATGCTATTGGAAATATTTTTCCTCTTGTTGTTCTTGTTCCTGGTAGGTCACATGCGATAGCTCTGAGAAGGAGCTATAGTGACAGTTGCAAACATGGATCATATGACTCCATCAAGTGGTGAGGCAGGTGATCTCACTAAGTACCAATTCTAATGGAAGCGTGGAAAGAAAAAAATGAGTTTTGTACATCCTTCACTCAGATGTGTGTGGACCAATGTCTAAGCAGAATACAAATATCTTGAGGTTTGATAATGGAGGAAAACACACCTCTAAGAAGCTCGTTGCCTCTTTCTAAAACAACCGGGATTAGGAGGGAGCTAATTGTCCCTCAGAATGATGTGGCAAAAAGAAAGAACCATTCCATTGAAGAATTTGTTAAGGAAATGATGAATGAATAGAATCTATCCATATTTCTATAGAGAAAAGCAGTTATGGCAGTCGTATATGTTCAAAATAGATGTCCTCATCATATATTGAAGAACATGACTCCAACAAAAGCTTTCTCTGGAAAACAAGCCAAGTGTTTAACACTTGAGGATCTTTGAATGCTAGTCAAGTAGAAGGAATGGAAGATGGAAGCATTGATAGATTCAAGGTGATATATTCAGGGATATAGGGTTATCCTAGAAGGATGGAGAAGACTATGATGACATATATTTCTAGTAACCAGATATACCTCTACCCAAGCCATTATATCTCTTGCAGCATCCATGGGTTGGGGTTTACATCAAATGGATGTAAATATTGTTATTCTCAACAGAGTAATTGAGGAAGAAGCATATGTACAACAACCTCAAGTTTTTGAGGTATACCAGAAAGAGACCCATGTATGCAGATGGAAGAAGACCTTGCATGGATTCAAGCAACTTGGTGCAGAGACTCTCATATACAATGGAAGAGTGGTGAAAACTTCCTGTGAAAAATGAAGTGTATTGAAATGGTTCTTCAGAAGTCCATGACAAACTCCCATGATGGCATATATGAAAAAGAGATACTCTGATCCAGTAGACCCGTCCATGTATCGAAAATTGAATGGCTCATTGATGTATTTGGAGAATACTCAGCCAGATATTTGCTTTGCTGTGAAAATAGTTTCAGGTGGAGCCTAGCCATGAAAACTGAATATTTTCAAAGCATGCCTTGAAATGTCTTCATGGAAGTTTGAGTCACGATATACAACTACTTGGATTTCTCTTTTCATATTGGGCAAGGAGTGCAGATAACAAAAGAAGTGATTCTTGGATATGTTTCAGTTTGAGCTTTTTCATGATATCATGGGCTAGCAGGAAACATAAGTCTATTGCACTCAACACTGCAAAAGTAGAATATATTGAAGAAAGTGATGCTTGTACGAAAGCAATGTGGCTTTGTAAGCTAGTTTCTAGACTATCTGATCAGGTGTTGGATTTGATTGTGATATATTGTCATAATCAAAGTTGTGTGAAGATTTCAGAGAAGCCAGTGTTCCATGACAGGTCGAAGCACATTGATATTAAGTATTATTTTCTCCGTGATAGAGTCTAGAGGGGAGAAGTGGTTCTCCAGTATATCTCCATAGATGAGCATATAACATATATTTTGGTAAAGCCTCTATCCAAGATGAAAATTTTACGTACTTAAGGGACAAGCTGGGACTCATGGAGATGACTTCATTATTGGAAATGGAAGTGATTACTTCCAGGTTGGGAGGGAGCATTGATATGCTATTGATTTATGGAAATTCATTTTCCAGTTTGGAAAATGGTCCAGGTTGGGCAGTCACTTTCCAGTCCGAAAAGTGGTCCAAGATTTATGACGAACAATCATTTTCCATTTCAAAAAATGGTCCAGAGCAAACAATCATTTTTGTAATCAAAATGGTCCGATAGATTGTTGATGTACCATAGACAGTGATTCCCCTTGTGGCCAGTGCAGATGAATGGTCTAGGAGAATCATTCTCCTTGGAAGTCACTCTGAGTAGTGGTCAAGCAGAATGGCCTTCCTATTCAGGCAGTCATTCTTTCGAAGTTCATAATTGTGAGCAATTTCGAAGAATGGTCCGATGTAGGAGGTTGGTGCAGGATAATCATTTCCATAGGAAATGTTCTGGACAGTCATTCCCTAGGGAAAACTCATTCTCTCCAAGTTACACTGTGATTTTTGCTAGAAGAATAGCCCGGTTAGGTTGAATGTTCTAGGTCCAATAATCAGGGACATTCATTTCGTAGGGAAGACTCATTATCTCCAAGTTGCACTGTGATTAGTGCTAGAAGAATGGACCAGTTAGGTGAATGGTCCAGGTCCAGAAATCAAGGACACTTATTCTTCAATGCTTGGGAAGAATTGTCTAGATAGCCCATGGATGATGTTTAACTTTCCAAGGGCATATGCTCTTCCAAATCTCATAGATGTGAGTGGGAGAGTGGACCAGATGACTCAGTTCGTATCATGACATTTTTTTTATATCAGATGATATGATTGTTGTGGAGACTGTATGTCTCTGGACATTAGTTGTATGATACTGTGGTGGATGTGCTCCACTGGTAGTGAATGTGTATCACTGGTTAGTAGTTGTGTGCTAATAGGAGTGGTTGTGTACCACTGGACAATAGTTTTGTACTACTATGGATAAACACAGTTGTGTTCTATTGGATGGCATTGTTCTGATTTCCATGGAGACTACCACTAGTGTTGGAGATGATTTCCAACTAGATGGATAGTGAGATGATGTAGATGCATTGATCTACGTCACGCGAGTAAAACTTAGAGATGGTGCATTGACACCATGCTAGTATGACTTAGAGATGATGTAGATGTGTTGGCACAGGGCAGACCCAGGGTTCAATGCTTCAACAACGCACCAACAAAACCCTAACTACCGGCCCTTTCGACAACACCTGCAAAGCAGATGAAGTCTCACCCGAAGCAGCTAAGAGGGGGGTTGCAGGACAGAGATGTCTACAACCAGGGGAATATCAAGTGGAACTAATACAACAATAATGCAACATTCATATATCTCTTATCAACTAGATATACTCTGTGCAGCTATACATCTGATCTAACACAATAATACAAATAACAGTATAACAATGACAAAGATCCAGGCATCAATCACACATACGACACAAAATATACGTGGTTCACCCTCTGTCTAGGGCTACGTCCACAGAACTGTGCTTATGCTATTTTAAGGTAAAGCTTACAGTTTTGATCTGCGCTCTTAGTCAATAGATCTTCTCTCTGTCTCCCACCTTCCTGCGCACCCAGCTGGAGGACTTGATATTCACACCCAACTGAAGATCTTACAATACTAGAAGGCTCTCACTCTCATCACTCCTCTCTCTCATAGTACAATAATCTTTCAAACAACAATCAATATCTATAACCAACACTAGTACCGACCCGACCTAGGTCCTCTTGACCTCTATTTATACATTATAGTCCCTCACTGACAGCCTTAGGTCAAAACCTAGGTGTCAAAACCCTAATTACCAAAAACCCCAGGTGTCTAAAACCCTAGGTCAAATTGACCTGCCTTTTCAGGGCTTCGCCAGCCTGTCTTTCCTCCCTTCTCGCGTGGTTCTCCAAAGCATCCAATGGTGGATTTCTCTGCTTGCTGAGTTGTCTATGATTCTTTTCTCTTGCTGATCTGTCATCCCTGATATCCTCATTCAACGACTTGCTTTTCTGTACTTCGCTCCATCTTTTCTTCTCTTTTGCTTCCTTCGACCTAGTGACAGTCACTGTGTCTCCCGCGTAGTTCGCGTTTGACCTTTTCTTCCTTGATCTTCACTTTCTTCCATAACCAAGGGCCAACGGGCCCCCAACACTTACCTATGACTCACCTCGAGGCACTTCAGTTCTGATCCTTCCATGTCACTTCGACTTTGGACTTTGGAGTGCAGCCTTTGCTTTATGCTCCATGTCTTCTTCCCATCCTTGTGCAGACTGTCTTTTCTGTGTCTGGTACCCAGTTTCAACTGCACCTGGTACCTAGACCCTTTTCTCCTTTGCTTTTACTAAGAGATGTGAGGTAGCTGGTTGTCATATTACAACTTCAGCCGATTCCCATTTACTAATCCCTCTTTCCATTCTCCCTTCAATGTCTTCAGTTGCGCAACTCCTCCTTTTGTAACATAGGCGATCTCATATGGTCCAAGCCAATGCGTTCTGAACTTCCCTGGATGTCTTATAAATTTACTATCATACACCAGTACTAAATCACCTGGATTAAATGCCTTCTTCTTAATGTGTCTGTCATGATAGGCCTTCTCTCTTTCCTTCTGTACCTCCTGATGGAATCCTGCCATAAATCTATCTTCTTCTAGTTCAACTAGCTAGGCAAGCCTCTCATGAATAGTGCCAGTATCATCCATGTCTGTAAATGTAACAATTCTTAAGATCAGTACCAAGTACTCCATCGAGACAACAACTTCGAGACCACAAACCAACTTGAAAGGGGTCTACGTTGTTAATTTCTTACAAGTGGTTCTATAAGCCCAGAGTACTACTGGTACTCTTAAATCCTAGTCATCCCTGTTCACACCGCAAATATTTGTCAATGTTGTCTCCAAGATTTTGTTAAATGCTTCAACTGTTCTGTTTGCTTGTGGATGGTAAGGTGTACTCTTCTGATGGTGGACTACAAATTCTTCAGTCAGGGCTTCAACTGTCTTATTGATGAAATGAGTACCTTGATCGCTCATAAGGGTCTTAGGGCATCCAAACCTGGTTATTATTTCATCAAATATAAAACGCGTGGCTGTAGTTGCACTACAGTCCTTGACTTATTTTGCTTCGACCCATCTAGTCAGGTATTTTGTCGCAGTGATAATATACCTTGCTCTTGTGCGCTTTCCTAGTTGGTTTATAGGTCTCATGAAGTCAATGGCCCATTTTTCAAATGCTTGTAGGGTCATCTGCGGTGCTAGCATAATTTCGTCTCTTCTGGATGGTTTTCCAACTCTCTGGCATACATCAAAGGCTTTGGTATACTCTTTAGCGTCTTTATGTAAAGTAGGCCACCAAAGGATAGCTCGTAGAACCTTCTGTGCAATTGCTTTTCCTGCGTAATGTCCTCCTGCGAGGCCTTCATGAGATTCTATGAGGATCAGTGGGTGCTCTGCCTCCATCACACATCTTCTTAGTATCTCATCAGGTCCCATCTTATATAGCTGACCAACTATTAGTGAAAAGTCTGCAGCGCGCACTACTAGCTGTTTCTTCTGGGAAATTGTATACTCACTTGGAGCCATTCCTGTTGATAGTAATTGGATTATGTCTATGAAGTGGTCATCCATATTCCTGATGGAGAGCGACTGTGCATCCGGTAGTGTATCCTCCAGACTGGTGGGTTCTTCGCCATGTTCCAACCACGACAGGTGGTCAGGTCCCTTGTTCATTCTTCCTGAATTAACTATGATCTCAAAGTCATATTATTGAAACAGGAGAAGCCATCTGCATATTCGCCCCCCCAACACTGGCTTGTTGACTAGATACTTCAACGCAGAGTGATCAATAAACATTTTAAAGTGTCCTCCTAGTAAGTAATGGCGGAATTTTTGCAACACGTACACCATGGCTAATCCTTTTCTCTCTGTAGTAGTGTAATTGATTTCAGCTGTAGATAAATTTCCGCTGGCAAATGCTAATGGATGATCAATGTTCCCTTCTCCAGGTTGTGCTAGTACTACTCCTAATGAAATGGAATATGCATGAACATGCACATGAAATTCCTGGATCCAATCTGGAAGGACTAGAATAGGCACAGTCACCATCTTTTGTTTCATTGTGTCGAAGCTTTGTTGGCATTCTTCTGTCCAACCAAACTGACAATATTTCTTTAATAACTTCTCCATTGGCGCAGTAATCTGAGCATATCCTTTAATAAATTTCCTGTAATAGCCAATACGTCCTAGCGCAGTGCACAGTTGTTTGACTGAGGTAGGAGGTGGAAAATCAACTATACTTGCAATTTTGGATGGGTCCACCAACAATCCTTGCTTGCATACAATATGACCTAGTAATACTCCAAATGGTGAGAAGAAGATGCACTTCTTCAAATTGAAAGAAATTTGAAATTGCTTGCATTTATCCAACATTAGCCTTAGACATTCAACATGATTTTTCAGCAAACTAAAAATAGTCCAGTCCTCAAAATAGGCTTCTAAAAACTTATGCAAAAATTATTTGAACGCTTCGACCACCACCCTAGAAAAGATGGTTGGGGCATTCTTTAGTCCAAATGGAATCACTGTGTATTGGTAGGATCCCCATTCTGTGGCAAATGTGGTCTTGTGGTGGTCCTCCTTGGAAATCCTGATCTGATGGTATCTTGAAAACCCGTATGTAAAAGAATATACCTTCTGGCCTCCCACATTCTAATACTTCATCTGTGAATGGTGTAGGGAAGGGGTCATGCAAATATGCATCATTCAACTTTCTAAGGTCCACACATATTTTGATATCGCCTGTCTTCTTGTCTTGTACTACCATAGGGCTGATGCACTCTGACTCTTCGACAGGTTCAATAATACCTGCTTCCAGCATTCTGTCGAGCTCAATCTTCACTTTTTCCTTATATTTTGGGTTCAATCTATAGGGTCTTTGCTTGATTGGATTCACACCTGGTTTCAAAGTTATTCTCATTTCTCCCATAGGTCCTTTGATACCCTTCATATCAGTGAACTTGGTCGGAAATAAGTCCTAATACTCATGCAACAATTCTGTAATTTTGTCGATGGTAGCATCATCCCAGTAATCTCTGACATTGGCAAGCTTCGGTGTCTCCTCTGTCCCAATATTAACTTTCTTTATCTTGATTGGCTTTCCAATGAATGGTAGTTCAACTCTTGGTCCTTCCACATCCCCGTGGACTTCTATCTCAACAATGTTTACCTTCCTTGGATCATCATCTTCGTCGGAATTAATGTTGTAACATCCTTGTAATTTCTGGAATGGCGTAGTCCATTCGTCCTCTTCTTGCTCCAAAGGGAGGCTAGATGAATTTTTAAATACTTTCTGCCTCACAATATTTAATGCTTGATCTATTGAGGGAAATTCACTTTCAAATAAAAAAGGTGGTTACAAAATTCTGAAGCATACCTTCCCAATCGGTGGTGATAAGGCACAGTTCTGCTTGAAGGTACCAGTTAATAGGGGTTGTGTCTGGTGTGTTAATGAATTTGTGTACCCATTGTTCTCTAGGAATGTCACTCCAGGCCTCTTCGCAGCTTCGTACATGGTCCTTTAGGCAGCTTCTCCCTCTGTACCTCACTTCGCAGCTTCCTACTTGTGCTGAAAACTGCGCTATCATCAAGTTTCAACATTGTGTCCAGTCTGTGATATTGATTTTATGTGTCCCCCACCATATTGTTGGTGTAGCTTTCAGAGCCTCGTCCATAGCCAAAAACCTCTATTGTGCTGGTACAATTGTTTCAAAGTCCATCAAGAAGGATTCTAAAGGATTCAAACTGTCAAAGGTAGGTAAGTTACTTGTTGTTGTACAAATCCAACGAACTTCTCTAGTCAGTCGAGCACATCTCCTTGTGGATACTTCATACATCTGGTTCTGACAGTTCTCCAGTGCTTCTTCTGAATCTCATGAACATGCACTATCACTTCGCCAACTTAGATTCCCATCGGCAGTAGGGTTAATGTAATCCTGTTGTCTGGTTGTTAATTTATAGATGTTTTCCAGTTCATATGCGTAGTATTTTTCTCTGATGGGTTCTTTATACCGCAGACCTTCATATGGATCTAAGGGTGCAATGACCCTAAGGCCATCTCCTTCAAATGTCATGCATATTTTCTTTAAATTGACCACAGTAGACTTGTTAAAGGCCCAATCAATTCCTAGTAATGCAGGGTAAGGGCAACTATCATCAACAATTTCAATTACCTCAAAGTCTGCAAAGGTTCTAACTCTGTCAATGTCTACGGGGACATGCTCCAATCGTCCAAATGGGCTAAAAGATTGCTGATTAGGCATGCGAAGCCTGATAGGATAATATATCAGCTTGGGTTTTCCCATCAGTGCCCAAGTTTGCTTCGTCATGACATTGACCTTCGACCCTAAATCGAAGACCACATAGTCTATATCGTACTCGTCTATTTGAGCATTCAAATGTAATTCTTTGTTTGTTCTTCTCTTCTTACAAATCTGGTGTACTACCCTATTCAGCAAGGGGTCTACCTTTCCTAGCTCATACTGCCTGATTAGGTTTTGTAACTCTTGTACAACTTTCTCATCCTGAATTAATTTAAGACAAGTGTACAGAAAGTCGATGAGCATACTTACTTTTTTCCCTTCTTTATGCACAACCGATTGATCAAATGCCTGAGGCATTCCGTACTCTTTTACTTCTGGTTGCGTTCTAGATGAGGATCCTTAGTTCCTCTTGAAATCCTGTCTTGCTTCCTCAAAGATTTGTCTTTCTTTCTTTGCATGAAAAGCCTGAGTCTTCTCCTCAGCTTTCCTAATACCTGACTCTTCTGCGATCTTTCTTTGGGTTGTGCTATCCTCTCCTATAGCAGTGCCTCCTCGAGTAATGAAAACAACTCCAGGTTTGATTCCACGAGGTTTAGCATATATCAGTTGTACTTATGGGTTATGATCGGTTCCTCGTCTTTCCTGAACCTTATCCAGTAGCACATGGCATTCTTCTATGACATGCTCAAAAGAGTCACAATAACTGCAGGTTGTGCAAGGGTTCTGACAATCCCTTGCTAAGTGTCCTGGCTGCGCGCAGTTATAACAGATTATTTTTCCTCGGCCTCAGCCCATACCTCCTCCTCCTCCTCGTCCTATGTATCCATCGTGAGGAGTGAATTTTCCTCTCCTTGGAGAGTTGTACTGCAGAGTATTTCCTTCTTGCTGTACTTCACCCTGAATCTTGTATATGTCTCTCGACCTCGCATGCATGAGGTCGTAAGATCTACAATATCGATCATCATTCCCTACTGATTTACAGAATGTGCAGTACAAGTTTGTGGGTGTCTAAACATACTTCTACATGTAATAACACTCACCTGGGTGATGTCTATTTCTGCACACATCACACCAGGGCAGGTTAACTTGATTCAAGGGGCTCGACATTCTTGATGCCAAATACTCATGGAATAAGGGATAGTGTTCCTTATCATGACCTTCTGATATGCATCTCACACATCATACATCTTCCCTTTTGTATTTTCCCTTATCTTTCTTCATATCCTCGACCTGTAAAGACAAACTAGTTAGCTGACTCAAGATCTGGCTCATGCCTGAGCTCGATTCTCCCATAGGTGTTGATTCAAGCTTCATGGTGATTTCCAAAGATTCTGCCTGCGATGAAATCTTCTATTGCATCAAAGGGACTCTGATGTGTGGTAACAATGAAACGATGAACCATTCTTTGTTCTGTTCATCAGGGATCTGAAAAGTTAATCAGCCTGTTAGGGTCTTGAATCTCTGGTTGAACTCCCAAACAGGTTCTGCTACCTTTTGTTTGATTTCTTTTAGCTCTGTAATACATTGTGAATCCGACTTAGGTTTATTAAACTCTGCAATCAATGCATTCTTGATATCGTTCAGTGGCTTAGGCTGCGTTAGTCCTTGGACAAGTTTCATGTACCAGTTCAGTGCGCGGTCCCTTAGCATAGTGTTGAACTGGGTTCTCTTGATGGCTTCATCGGTGATAACTTTTAATATTCCATACAACTTCACACATAAACTAATGTCGATCTGGATCTTCAGATCCATCTCCTCTAAATATGGGGAGCCTCATTTCATCTACCATAGAGTTGACTAGGCTTCTTGTCTGAGTAGATGCTAAGCTACCAGTAACAGTGCTCTGAGGAGTCTGGTGGTTCTGACTATTCTGACTGCTAAGTACTGTTGAGACAATAGGAAGATTAATGTTACTTACTTCAGTAGTCCGTGTAGTTCTTGAGGTTTCTGGCTCGCTTTGGCGAAGTTCTTCAGCTTCCCCTTCTTCTGTTCTGGTGGGCTCTGAATGTTGTTCGTTGGTTAGATCTACCTCTTCTCCACTGTAGAAACCCTCTTCTCCGTAGTTTTTCTTAAAACAAGTTCTCAAGGTGAACCCCTTGGAATACTTTCCCATTGTGCATATGTCCTGCTTTCGTGTCACTGTCACTGTCCGAGATCTTGAACATTAGCCTTTTCAGGTCCCACCAATCTATTGTATCTTCAAGATGTGGTTTTCATGCAAGAGCATCTTGATTCTTAGCTTCAGAAAGTGAAAAAATTTTCCTCTAGGTTCTTTGAAAAAGTATCTCTCGGCTTGGCTATACGATTTTGTTCTATCAACAACAAACTCGGTGATATACCCTCTAATGGTACTATCAAACCAATGATCTACTACTCTGGATACAGTGTTGTCAACTCTCTTGACCTTCTGGATCAGTGCCGACGTCCAAACCACATGAGGTCTAGATCTAATCTCGAACTAGGTATCGGCTAACCTAGCCAACCATTCAAACAACTCTTGGTGGATTCCCCCAAAGAAGATCTCGTGAATTTCGGTGAAGATGTATCTTTGTAGACAATATTCAGTACTCAATTTAGGGTTCTTGTTTTGGGCTTCAACGAAGTCCCTCTCTTGATCCTCTATCCACTTTTGAATCTTGGTCTTTGATGGGAACCACCTTGACATTCCCTTAAACAAATTCTTGTCCCGGCAACGAAACCATTTGTTGGCACAGGGGCAAACCCAGGGTTCAACGCTTCAACAACGCACCAAAAAAACCCTAACTATCGGCCCTTTTGACAACACCTGCGAAGTAGATGAAGTCTCACCCGAAGCAACTAAGAGGGGGGTTGCAGAACAAAGATGTCTACAACCAGGGGAATATCAAGTGGAACTAATACAACAATAATGCAACATTCATATATCTCTTATCAGCTAGATCTACTCTGCGCAGCTATACATCTGATCTAACACAATAATGAAAATAACAATATAACAATGACAAAGATCCAGGCATCAATCACACATACGACACAAAATATACGTGGTTCACCATCTCTCTAGGGCTACGTCTACAAAACCGTGCTTATGGTATTTTAAGGTAAAGCTTACAGTTCTGATCTGCACTCTTAGGCAATAGATCTTCTCTCTTCTTCTCTCCGTCTCCCACCTTCCTGTGCACCCAGCTGGAGGACTTGATCTTCGCACCCAACTGAATATCTTACAATACTAGAAGGATTTCACTCTCATCACTCCTCTCTCTCACAGTATAATAATCTCTCAAACAACAATCAATATCTATATCCAACACTAGTATCGACCCGACCTAGGTCCTCTCGACCTCTATTTATACATTATAGTCCCTCACCGACAACCTTAGGTTGAAACCTAGGTGTCAAAACCCTAATTACCCAAAACCCTAGGTCAACTTGAACCGCCTTTTCAGGTCTTCTCCAACTTGTCTTTCCTCCCTTCTCACGCAGTTCTCCAAAGCATCCAATGGTGGCTTTCTCTGCTTGCTGAGTTGTCTACGATTCTTTTCTCTTGCTGATCTGTCATCCCTAATCTCCTCATTCAACGACTTGCTTTTCCGTACTTCACTCCATCTTTTCTGTTCTTTTGCTTACTTCAACCCAGTGACAGTCATTGTGTCTCTCACGCAGTTCGTGTTTGACCTTTTCTTCCTCGATCTTCTCTTTCTTCCATAACCAAGGGCCAACAAGATGGTACTCCACATCATGCTAGTACAGATTAGATATGATGCAGAGCATCATTCTAGTACAACTTAGATATTATCATACAACTTAGAGATGATATAGTGGAGATGATGGTTCTTGGAGCCATTGAGGACTTTCAACATATGTTGGGATAGTCATTCTTCTAGGACGTAGGTCCAGATTAGAAGAATGGTCTTTGTATCACTCTGTTGAGTGAGTGACTTATTCAACATAATGCCTGATTACTCAGATGGAGTATGACATTGAGAGATGATGCAATTGATACTGATAATGGTGATGTTGCTTGTGAATTGATCTACGTGATCATGAGATAGCCTCTGTGGCTATGATGATGCTACCTGTTAATACCTCCCTAGCTAGGAGGGAGTGTTGATATTATGGTAGTTGCAGGAAGTATTAACCTCCATGTGTAACCTTTGGATAGAATAGAATATTTCGGAAGCAAGATAAACCCTAAACAGATGTGTAGAAAACCTATAAGACAAGTCGGCTCAGTAAAATAATTAATATTAAAGTATTATATTCTAAAAGGAAAATTCGGCCCAGAAAAGTGACAAGAACTGCTATAAATAAGAGATGATATAGCTCATTTGTACACACACACTTCACACACACTCTCAGTCAACTTTGGCACAGGTTTGGAGCTGTAGCTGCAAGGATGGAAGGTGAATATTCTGGGATGGTTCTTGGTCTCTCTCTCTAGCGCCATATAACCTAAGAGGTGTGACCTATCCTCTAGTATCTCTTGGTGGTTTTCTTGGTGATGGTTCTTGGTGGTATTCTTGGTAAGTGAAAATGCAACTGTAGCTGCAACAACTACTGGAATTACAACTGTTGCAGCTGAGTATTGTTCTTGTTCTGTGGCTTTGGGACTTTCTGTTTGGTGAGCTATATTTGGAGAAAGATGAGCTCTCTTGGTTATATGTTGGTTCTAGTGTTGATTCCAGATTCATTCTATCTAGAAAAGGTTATGGTTCTTGGGGGTGGCTGCATGCCTATGGTTGGGTGACAATAATGATATTGTTTATGGTAAAATGAGCACATCTCTTTAATTCTAACAAAAGGCTCTTAACTTAGTCATTGATGAGACAAGAGTAGGAGAGACTAATTGTTTCTAAGATGATGAGGAAATAATACATGAGGATGCCCCATCATCTATAATACATCGATAAACCATAATGTTTTTAATGATGACCCACATTTGAAATGGGGTAGAAGATGGTAGGCGTGTTGGAGTAAGTTGGTCCCAATAAAACGTGATGGCACGTGATGGGTGTGGGTATAAAATTCCATTTTCCTTACAAATATAAGGTCTAGTGGATACTGCGACACTAGAGGTGGAAGGGGTGCCCCCATGTCTACATGACTGGGTATCAGTTGTGAAGTAGATTGGGTTAGATGTGGGGTTACCCATTTGAGGGATAACCAATAACGTCGAGGTGCATGGAAGCTCACCTGATGGACTAACGAGCTCATGATAGGGGAGGGGGCATGTCGAAGTAGTGAAATGAGTACCACTAACTTTAGCATGCTCTGTGCACTCTAAACAAACTGTTTGGACTAGCTCCGGAGTGAGGTCAGGGCACTAATGGGATGGGTGACCATAGAGTTCACAAAAGAGGCAAGGGTGATTAGTTCGTGTATAGGTGATACATTTATGCTTGGTTTGATTGTAGTTATGGTGGGAACTATAGAGCCCCCGTTATTACAAGCATTGCCCCCATGCCATGGGTGCTTATAGTGTGTGGTCCTCTTCTTACTCCTT
Organism: Picea engelmannii; assembly: GCA_009831015.1. Classification (NCBI taxonomy): domain Eukaryota; kingdom Viridiplantae; phylum Streptophyta; class Pinopsida; order Pinales; family Pinaceae; genus Picea; species Picea engelmannii. The sequence continues at coordinate 183,549 of ML794627.1, forward strand.
GTGAGTGGTGGATGCCCACTATAACTAGGAGATCGGGCCCAAGTTTGTCCAAACTGGGAAGAAGAAGACGAGGTTATATATGGTAAGTTTTGTGCTCTTTCCATTATGTTTAATGGTTGCGAGTTGATTCGTAAAGAGAAAGTGATACTAGATAGGTTGTTGGGGGAAATTGTACCAAGGAAGGTAGAACCAAACCAAGCACCGCAATACTGAAAAGTGAGTAAGGATGTTGAAATGACGAGGCAGTAAAAATAAGAATACCCCCAACACTGGTGGGAGGCCAAGCAAGTGTCTGTAATACTTGAGAGGTGGTGACTCCCCTATGGTTTTGAACTAGCAATAATGTATGTGATTTTGGTAAGTTGAAAGGATAGATAACAAGTGCTTGTTAACCAATACTAAACATGGCCTACTTTAACAAGGGACTAAAAACTACATATGGTTAGTAATGAATGAACATAACACACATAAATCAACTATAAAGTAAAATGTTGGTTAAGTAGGTTGGAGATATTATCCGCATGGGGGAATAACCAAACACGAAGCGAGTGCCCTAGAGACCTATCATCCTTCCTCTCAATGTCACTGGGCCTTCTAATGGAACTCAATGATGGGGTCTGAATCCATCGAAAGAGAAGCTAGTGAAGGTATGAAATATCAGTTATAATGAGGGGTAGAGGGTGCATATCCCGAAAGAATTGGCGATATTTTCCAATAGCCACACAAAATTTGACCAAGGTGTAGTTGTAACCCACAATCACCACCTATGTAGAAAATCCTAGGTTTTGGCCACTAGGTTACTTCATTCAAGTGCAGAAGGGGACTCTTAACCTCAAAAAGTGGTAACAGATTAGATAACCTCACAAGAGCTAGGTGGCTCAAGAAGGCACGCGTGGAACAATCAGACCTTGGCACTCGCCCCTTCACATGTATCTCCATGTCTTATGGCTTTGGAACACTTGAATTGGAGGATTTGAATTTCCCTAAATCGTCAACCACTGAGTTTCAAATGAAAAGAGATAAAGATGGGTTATTTGGATACCTACCCCCAAAATCCTAGCTTAGACTAAAATATTATTTTGTGACCTCTTGTGGTGGATTTTAGTGAGTTCTTATGGTTGATTTTTTTTTAAAAGTCTTTGAGATTGGAGTCATGGACTAATCCCGTTTGCTTAGGGGTGTGAAAAGGGTCTTTTTAGAACACATAATTATTTTCCGATCTTCCTAGATCACTTATGAGCCCAGGGAGGAGAACATACTAAGATTAAAATGATCTGTTTAGACACCTTTAGATGTGTGCAAGTGCCTTGTGTGCAAGGGTGAATGTGAGCATAAAAATAGTGATTTATGTTTGAAGTTGTAGCATGTTGACGTTGTGGGGTCCTTTAATTCTTTTAATTAATCACTAAGTGTTTGTGCAATCCTTGCAAAATCGAAAAAATAGATTTAGATTATAATAGATGTGTACATATGAGTTCTTTCAAATCCTTTTATTTAATAAGTGTTTATTTTGCAAAAAAAACAACTATCCTATATTGTGTGATTATGTGGAGATTTGGGGTCCTTACAACACTTTTAGCTCTTATTTTGCAAAATAAACTATGAGGTGCCTTATAGTTTTGGCCTCACCTTGTTACTTGTATGATTTTGAAAAAAATGGAAAACTAAAGAAAAAATGTGCACATTATGGGGTGCTTACTTATTACTTTAATTTATTTACTATGTTGTTTGGTGCAAGGAAAATGGAACACACTTGGACACTTCTTTCTGATTCCCCAATATCACTCGAGAGTGCAAGTGTAATGACATACTTAGTAGTGACTAAGAGGGTGTCTAGTCCTGTCCTAAAAATTGAAAAATAATTGGTAAAGAAAATCTACCTAAGAGTGCAAATGATGCAAATGATTCAACTAGCCATCCACATGGAAAACATAAAACAATGTATGCTTCTTTTTATCTCCCTAGTATCTAGTTTATCTAATTTACTACGTAAGAATGGACTCAAAGTATGATATTCTAGCTTACAAAGTGCATAAAAATAAAGCTTATCACCTTTTTTTTACAATCGCGGATTCGCGGATCCACGCGGGTTTGGGCCCGATAGTTGTGCTATTAGCACGAGTTTTTCGGTAAAACATTTGTGTTGATCAGTGCAGGTTCTTGCAAGTTTTTCATCGGAAACCGAGCGCAAATAACACACTTCATCACGTTTATTTCTTCAATAACCGCAGTGATGCTAAACTTCGGTGTGAAGAAAAAATCCGGAGGGGATTTTTGGAATTGGGGCTTTGAACACTCGAACTGAGTGCCCAAGAAGGCCAATTAATGAGCCTTCAAACATGTAAATGTGAGAAAAACAACTCTTGAATCCTATAGTGGGAGAATTTGACTTGGGATCCCCAGTATGGTCGCCAATTTGTTCAGGCTAATTGTCACAAGAGTGAGTAAATGGTATCCCTTTTAGTATCAACATATGCTAGACCACTAATTGTCACAAGAGTGAGTAAATGGTATCCCTTTTAGTATCAACATATGCTAGACCAACACCATAGTTAGTTGAATCAAATGGTTAGTAAACCACAATGAAATATATAATGAAAATAAATATAAACAAGAGTATGCATGAGAAATAAAGAATAAAAACTACAAACTAAGACAATGAGAATTTTTATCAATAAAAAGGCTATATTAATAACATCATAGGGAAGTTTGTCAGAAAAAGAGCTCCCTTCTTCCTCCTTGGAAAGGTCCTTGATGTTCCCATTTAAAACAATTTATCTATTTTCTCAAAGAAAATACAAATGATTTGAAGGAATGCACCCAAGCTCTAAAGAGGAGAGATGTTTGATGCACCAAGCAAAAATGGTTATGGATGTGTGAGTGAACCTAAGAGAAATGAGGATTCTCCAAGCTCAGTCCAACAACATAACAATACACTTGATTTTTTCTCCTTAGTGCATACTCAAGGAATTCTCTTATAGGCTCTCTTCAAGATTTTATCTATCTAGTTCTAAGTGTGAAAGGGGATCCTTCATAGGAGTGGATCCCCTATCACTTAAGTGGTCCCAAATCTATTCATAGAACTAGATAGTCAGCTTCCTCAAGTATCCCTGATTTGAGGGTGTGTGAGATCCGAACCACTTCATAAATGTGTCTCTTTTTGGATCAACGCAGGTTAGTTTGATGATAGTCACATTCATTGCATTAATAGCATTAATTTGTCTTTGTTAGCCCGCATTGTTAGGCACTAATAACGATAACTGTCTTTTGGTAGCCCGTGCTTATATTTAGAAACCTTCTTTCCATAGTTTAGTTTTTTATTTTGTTGAATGAAACATGTTAATGTTGAGACTATACTATTTGGTGTATTAAACTAATGAGTTCTCTGGTGATCACCTGTATAGCTTGTTGAGTGATTTTAGGTGATAACAACATGGCTGGTTCTGAGCTTGACAGGACCATTGTTTCCAGGGCATGGGTGCATACCAATTTTGGGTAGGATATTGGCATGGTACAAATTATTGAAGGTATTGAGTTGATTCTTATGATGTGTTTGGTGGTCGTGGTGGCCATGGCCATTTATGAGATACAAAAAAAAAATCTTGGTTTCCTCATTAGGCCCTTGGTATACTACCTTAAGATCAGTTAAAGAGGGACAATATTTATGGTATGTTTTTTTCACAAATTCCGCATACTTCTATTTTATCCATAGGGCACTCCTACAAGGGATGTTTCTTTCGACATCTAGAGTAGAAAATGGCTAGTGTGAGATCAATCTTTTCCTTCTTTTTCTTGGCTTGAAGGGTGTCCAAATGGGAGCTTAATGATACAAGAATGTCAGTTTTAAATTTGTCTAACATATTTCCTATCTCAATTTTAGTCACTCCCCCTCCATTAAATGATTTGCTGACTTTTGGGACTATGTCTCTAAGGCCTTGTTATCGCACAGTTTGTAGCTAAGTCAAATGGCTAGAAGATAGAGGCCAAATTGGCGTAACATGAACCTACCCCACCCAATGTCACCACAATGGGGAGGTTATTTCTCTTTAGGGAGGTTAGGCCCAAGGGAAACGTCCCCAGTAACCTGGGGTTTTGAAGAGGCTAAGGTATAAAGGTATAAGTAAAAGTCCCTCTTCACAGGTCACCACCAAGAGCAAATAGTCGGGCTAAACAACCAATAATGAAGTGTAGGCCCAAATGAGAACACCTGCCCGGAACAAAGCAATAACAAAACAATATATGCAGGCTATGATTCAAACGGTTAGTACTTCATACAACTATCTGATATCAATATATTAGAAATTATGACAATAGATATTGACGAGATCAATGTTTAACAATATAACAATGGAACAATATCAATTCATCAATAAATATCGAGATGATGTAGCAAACAATGTATCCAATCAATCCCTTACTCAATAAATGCTTCAAAACACCATCTAATTGCCTATAAAGAGAAAATGTTGCATCAAGATGGAATAACCAAGGATGACGTCAGCCTTATTAGGGTTAGTAGTTAGTTAGGGTTTCAATTTATGAGAGTTTGAAAGTTTGTTTGACCACTATCACTTCAACGTTGGAGACTTAAGATCAATGCCCTAGGGTAAATGGAGTCAAATTAAGAGAGGACACAAAGGTTGAAGGGAAAATGATAAGGACTAGAGGGAAGGGTTCTAAAATGCTGCAATGGAAGGGCTCCAGAAACAAAACCCTAGGGGAAAGAGGCTCACTCCAGTGTTTCTTAAGCAAGGCCTCGTGCTCTTTCCTCCTTCCTTAGGTTAAACTTGGCAAAACGACTAGCATAAAGGATAAATCAAGACACGAGAGTGTGGTGAGGGAGAGTGTTGCAAAGGCAAGGCCCTATCACCAAATCCTAGAAGCAGGATGACCCTAGTTGTAGATAACCTAGGCCTGGGACGTCTCCTCCTTCTTGACTTTCAAAAGACACGACTAGCACAGGGGAAGAAGTAACAAGAGTGTAGCAACGACTAAGCTCTTCCTTCCTTCTTCAATGGCTGAGAATTTTTCTTTTAGGGGACATGAGACAACGACCTACTTGTGTGTTTGTCCCCTAGGGTTTTAAAATCAACAAAATTTATAATAAATGTAGGAATATAAGACTACAACCATTCAATTAAGAAGTTTTGCAGAAAAAAACACTTACATATCATGATGAAATAACATTACAAACCCTAGTTGTAAACCTTCCTTCAAGAGAAATGCCAAAAATGTCAAGAAACGCCTTCCTTCAACAAGTGCATCTCACTCAAAAGATGAAATACCCTAGTAGGGCGCAAAAATCAGATCTCACTAGGAGAGTGAGTTGTGTGTTATTGTCAAAATGAGGATAAAATTCCTCAATATATACTGTATCAATGACCTTTAATTAAATTTAGGTCATAAAAATTAGCCGACAAGGCTATAAACCAAAAGAATACTATTTCTACATTAAATGTTCTTTTAAAACCCTAAATGAGAAAAAAGTGAGATGTCAAGCCCTCCTGAGGGAGACGTTAGGCCTTTTTGGGGCCAGTGCAGCATCCAGAAGCCAAACGTTAGCCCTCCTTGGGCTCTTCCAAACTGCCACACGTGCCAACAACCCTGTCCATTTTCCATATGCTCATGATGATGTCACAAGCCTCCTGGTGACGTCCTGGGTCATCTGGGGCCAACTTTCCACTGCAAGTGGGTCAATCCCCCTAGGCCTGGCTCAACCAAAGTGCCCCTGATGGAACGTCCTCTTCTTCTCTGGTGCAAAACCTCGGTCAAACACTGTCCTGTCTCTGCCCCTTTGATGGGGTCTCAGCAACCATCTGATGGGCCCTTCAGCCCCATGGAGGTCCGAACTAATCATCTCCCCATGTGTACCGATCCAAATGGTACCTGTCCATCGGGTATGGATTTGCACATCAAAAACTACGCCCTCCATGGGCTCATTAGTCATAGGGATCATAGCAATGTTAATCACATTTCATCATTAATATTATCAAACATATGCATAAAAACCCTGATATATCATTCAATAGCTCAAAGACTTTACAAAAACCTACAATACAAGGTCGAGAAAAAGGACAAGATACCCTATTGGGCTAGTATCCATAAGGAAAGGAAATTTTCCAAAGGGTTTCATCCAAGCCATGTAAACGAGGTGAAGTGGTTTAAGGGATGTCCAAACATACGGGTACAGTGAGAGCCAGGGATGCATGATATTACCTGTGGGTGCCTTTGTAGAAGGTGAGCTCTACTTGTCATGGATGCAATTTTTCCAAGCCCCTTTTTGCCTTTATTCTTTTCTTTATTTGCTTTTTCTTCTTCTTTTTCTTTTTATTCAAGGGCTAACCAGAGGACATTGCCTTGGCATGGTGACCAGAGCTGACAGTGTTACCCACAAGTACTTTCACAATGATGATAAGGCTGGCTCGTGATGAGACCCCCTTTCCCTTGGCCATGCAACCAAAGGTCACTGCCTTGGCGTGGTAACCAGATGGTGGCAATGCCATGCTGTTAGGTACCCATGAACATAATAGATTGGCTCGTGATGAGACCCCCTATCCTCTTGATTAGGTCTTGTTTGTTATTTTTTTTCGGGTCCCTCTTGTTTCTTGCTGAGAGGCTTTTTATTGCCTTCTCGGGGATCCCTAGGCGAAGCATCTCGAGGTTTCATTTTTAGGATTTTATCTTTTACCAGCTGTTTTTACCTTCTGGGCCTTTAGCCCCTTCTTCCCACGATATAAGGTGCAACCCCACCAACATATCATCCTAATGCCTGAACAAGGGGAATGGGACAGATGAGCAGGATACAAGATGGAAGAGTGGTGGTATGATGGGAGCGGACGATGGATCTTCAGAAATCCCCCAGTGGCAAACCAAAACCTATGGGTACAGGCTTGCTAGGGCACCCAGTTAATCTCCCCAAGCATGGTCAAGTGGGTCAATGTAAGATCCAAGAAGTCGTCAGAAATAAAAGGAATTAGATGCATACATTAAAGGTTATAATGATCAAAAGTGACACATACCATGATACTTGGACCAATTACCTCATGGAGAAAGAGCCTTCTCTGATACAAGACCAAGCCGATGGTGATGGATGTTGTTGCTGCTGACAAAACGAGTCTAACGAAAGAAGAAAAGGATGGGCCCTCCAGGGCCATGCTCAGGTCAATCCTGCTCTCGGTACTCCATGTCTAGGACCTGTGGGCCTCGAGACATGATCTCCTACTTATCCCTAGAAATTGTGGATAACATCTGGCTCCAACTCGGGGACATGTGCTCACCGTAGAGCACATGAGAACCTCAACATATCTGGCATAACCTGCAGACCTTCTCAACTCAATAGGGGCATCAGTAACAAAGATGGGGTGGTATTGCCACCCCGCATATATAGACATATATATATATATAAACTGAAATAAAACAATCAATATGCAAATGTGAAAGAAAACTAACATGAAATGCAAATGGTATAATACACGAAGAATGCCTACTTACCTTTACTTACCTATGGAGTCAGGTCCCACCACCTTGGTGGGGTTTAAGGAGGTGCCCGTTGATAGGTAATGGGCGCCTTCTTCCTTCTAAAGTGGATAAGTAGTATGAGTTATCAACTAATTCCATTCCAACTTTGAAGGGTCAGAGCCATGACTGTGTGCTTCCCTTTACATTAGTTGGCTCTCCTTTCTGGGTATCCCACATCCATACCATATCTCCCTCCTTATACTTTCTGACTTTGTATTTGGTCGTTCCCTGAACAACCCTGGTGTATTGTACTGAGGGAGGTGGGTGGGCTTATGCTGTAAATACTTCTTGTTGAGATAGACGGATTTGTACGTCATCTTCATTTTTCTTTAATATCTTTACCGTCCCAATTTCTTTGTTCTTGAATTCATCTAGGAGTTGTTGGTATTCTTCTTTCTTGGGCCATTCGATCTAATCAAAGTCTTCTTCTGTTGCAAAGGGCATGTCTTCTGGAGAATATTTCTGAAGAGTTTGTATCATATCGTTCTGCATTTTGTCATTATTGGCGGGATGAACAATATCCTGCACATGGTCCCCAGTTATTGGCACATTGAGTAGACGTCCCACCGTTCCATCTTTCAAAGGTAATCGCAAAAATGTGAGGTCCATCTCAAGGGACCTGCCTAACATTGCGCCAAACTTCCTAGACAATAACATTCCCCACACATCTGGGACATCAACCACCATAATGTCAATGTGGATTGTCTTTTCTGAATACTCCTTCAGGTGCACTTCAACATTCTCAACCACCCCATGTGTGGGTATTGCTTTATATTCGAAACCACACACATTCCTGTAAGGCCGTGTGACATTCAAACCCACTTGTTGCATGACTTTAAGTGACATCATGTTGGCACCATCACCTGTATCTAGCATGCAATTGTTGAGATTTTTGTCATTCATTTTCAAAGTCATGAAGAAAGAAGGGTTTTCACCATATTGGACCCTGAAATGGTCAGCTTGCAACATAATAGGGGGGTCCATAGGTTCATCTGATCCCGAAAATAAAGTATCAAAGCGTTCCTTGATGGATGGGATCTTGATTGCTTCTCTCAGGGGGACATTCACATGCATATTTGATAACGCCCTTCGAAGTCAAAATTTAGGTCAACCTTACCAGCCTTGGATGTCTTGGGAAGAAGTATCTCCAGGGGCGGGGGCTTTGCTTGATCAACAACATGTTGTTTTGAGTTCTTCCTTATGTATACTTGAACTTCTTGTTTCTTTAGCTTTTCTCGTGATTCCTGATCCAAGTTGTTTATCACCGCCATCCTTGCTACTCTGGCTGCTTCCCTCATGGCTTCTTGATGTTCTATATCCGTGATATTTATCTGAGGAAACTCTATGCAACAATGCATATTGTTGACTTGTTGATGGCCAGCATTATAAGGACATTCATGCTCCCAATGTGCTTCACTGCACTCTAGGCACCAGGGATTTTCATCAACAATGTTTGTAGGGGCCAAGGTATTTGGGACTTCATGCTCATTCTTTGGCTTGTAAAATTGGTTCCCTTTCTAGAATTGTCCTTTGTACGGGGCCTTGGGTGCTTGGATCTGAGATTTTTAAGTCTGACAATCCGGCTCATCATTTCTTCTTGATTCTTTATGATGCCATCCATGGAGGCTTGTAGCTTGGTGATACTGGTACATAGATCTAAAGTAGGCTCAACATTGTGTACTATTTTCTGCTTGGTGTCTATTCTCCCCCTTGGGTTAGTAAAAGGCTCAATTTTAGATGAAAGGAGGTTCCCTTCTATCTTGGTGGCGAGCTCTTGGGATTCTTGAATGGACTGGGGGTTTTTGTCTCTAAGAAGATACCCTAGTTGGCCATTGAAATATTTGGTGTAAATATGGACAAGATAGTCATCTTTCGGGTGATGGCTTGAAGGAATTCGTTGTAGCAATGTCTCGAATTTGGTGTGAAACTCCCGAATGGACTCATTTTCATACTTAGCAAGGCTATTTAGTCGTGTGATAAGCATATTAGGGTCTTCTTTGATACTCCATCTTTTGAGAAAGGCCTCTTCAAGTCTATCCATGGTCTTGATGCTTCCATCAGGAAGGCTTAGGTACCAGCACCTTGAGGCATCATAGAGAGTAGCGGAGAACAACTTCATGACCAAATATTATGCATCATCACTGATGGGGTGAAGCTGAAAGAATGCCCAAAAGTTGCTCATATGCTCTTCGGCACTGATTGCATCAATACCAGTGAATTTAGGCAACCACTTCTCATACTTGGGTGGCATTTGCCTAGGGTAGCCTGGTATGACTGACATGTCTAACAGTCTGAAAAGGGTAGATGACCATTGTCTTTTATTGTTGGTTGGGTTTGTTGTAGCGGTCTGAGAGGTAGACATGATTCTTAAAGGAAGGCTCCTCCTGAAAAGTGATTTGACAATAGGAGAGTTTAAGGGAGGCTTCCTTCTGAAAGACAAAGGAGGATTATTGAATCTCCTTTTAGTTTGTGGAGTCGCCAGATAGTTTACTTGAAACTACAAAAGAAAAAGGGGAAAAACACCCTAGTGGAGTCGCTAGGTAAGCTTGTAAGAAAAGGTCTCTGAGGCAAGGCTTACCGAAAACATTTGTCGTATGAGGAGAATTGACTCAGTGTTTCCTGGCAACGTTGCCAAAATTTTATCGCACAGTTTGTAGCTAGGTCAAATGGCTAGAAGATAGAGGCCAAACTGGCATAACAAGAACCTACCCCACCCAATGTCACCACAATGGGGAGGTTATTTCTCTTTAGGGAGGTTAGGCCCAGGAGAGACGTCCCTGGTAACTTGGGGTTTTGAAGAGGCTAAGGTATCAAGGTATAAGTAAAAGTCCCTCTTCACAGGTCACCACCAAGAGCAAATAGTTGGGCTAAACAACCAATAATGAAGTGTAGGCCCAAATGAGAACACCTGCCCGAAACAAAGCAACAACAAAACAAAATATATGCAGGCTATGATTCAAAGGGTTAGTACTTCATACAACTATCTAATATCAATATATTAGAAATTATGACAATAGATATTGACGATATCAATGTTTAAAAATATAACAATGGAACAATATCAATTCATCAATAAATATTGAGATGATGTAGCAAACAATGTATCCAATCAATCCCTTACTCAATAAATGCTTCAAAACACCATCTAATTGCCTATAAAGAGAAAATGTTGCGTCAAGATGGAATAACCAAGGATGACAACAACCTTATTAGGGTTAGTAGTTAGTTAGGGTTTCAATTTATGAGAGCTTGAAAGTTTGTTTGACCACTATCACTTCAATGTTGGAGACCTAAGATCAGTGCCCTAGGGTAAATGGAGTCAAATTAAGAGAGGATGCAAAGGTTGAAGGGAAAAGGATAAGGACTAGAGGGAAGGGTTCTGAAGTGCTGCAATGGCAGGGCTCCAGAAACAAAACCCTAGGGGAAAGAGGCTCACTCTGGTGTTGCTTAACCAAGGCCTCATGCTCTTTCCTCCTTCCTTAGGTTAAACTTGGCAAAACGGATAACATAAAGGATAAATCAAGACACGCGAGTGTGGTGAGGAAGAGTGTTGCAAAGGCAAGGCCCTATCACCAACCCCTATAAGCAGGACAAACCTAGGTGTAGATAACCTAGGCCTAGGACGTCTCCTCCTTCTTGACTTTCAAAAGGCATGGCTAGCACAGGGGAAGAAGTAACAAGAGTGTAGCAACGACTAGGCTCTTCCTTCTTCAATGGCTGAGAATTTCTCTTTTAGGGGACATGAGACAATGACCTACATGTGTGTTTGTCCCCTAGGGTTTTAAAATCAGCAAAATTTATAATAAATGCAGAAATATAAGACTACAACCATTCAATTAAGAAGTTTTGCAGAAAAAAACACTTACATATCATGATGAAATAACATTGCAAACCCTAGTTGTAAACCTTCCTTCAAGAGAAATGCCAAAAATGCCAAGAAAAGCCTTCCTTCAACAAGTGCGCCTCACTCAAAAGATGAAATACCCAAGTAGGGCGCAAAAATCAAATCTCACTAGGAGAGTGAGTTGTGTGTTATTGTCAAAATGAGGATAAAATTCCTCAATATACACTGTATCAATGACCTTTAATTAAATTTAGGTCATAAAAATTAGCCGACAAGGCTATAAACCAAAATCATACTATTTCTACATTAAATGTTCTTTTAAAACCCTAAATGAGCAAAAAGTGAGACGTCAATCCCTCCTGAGGGAGACGTTAGGCCTTTTTGGGGCCAATGCAGCATCCAGAAGCCAAACATTAGCCCTCCTTGGGCTCTTCCAAACTGCCACACGTTCCAACAACCCTGTCCATCTGCCATATGCTCATGATGATGTCACAAGCCTCCTGGTGATGTCCTGGGTCATCAAGGGCCAACGTTCCACTGCAAGTGGGTCAATCCCCCTAGGCCTAGCTCAGCCAAAGTGCCCCTGATGGAACATCCTCTTCTTCTCTGGTGCAAAACCTCGGTCAAACACTGTCCTGTCTCTGCCCTTTTGATGGGGTCTCAACAACCATCTGATGGGCCCTTCATCCCCATGGAGGTCCGAACTAATCATCTCCCCATGTGTACCGGTCCAAATGGTACCTGTCTGTTGGGCATGGTCCTGCACATCAAAAACTACACCCTCCATGGGCTCATTAGTCACATGGATCATAGCAATGTTAATCACATTTCATCATTAATATTGTCAAGCATATGCATAAAAACCCTGATATATCATTCAATAGCTCAGACTTTACAAAAACCTACAATACAAGGTCGAGAAAAAGGACAAGATACCCTATTGCGCTAGTATCCATAAGGAAAGGAAAGTTTCCAAAGGGTTTCATCCAAGCCATGTAAACGAGGTGAAGTGGTTTAAGGGATGTTCATACATACGGGTAGAGTGAGAGCCAGGGATGCATGATATTACCTATGGGTGCCTTTGTAGAAGGCACACTGTACCTGTCATGGATGCAATTTTTCCAAGCCCCTTTTTGCCTTTATTCTTTTCTTTGTTTTCTTTTTCCTCTTCTTTTTCTTTTTATTCAAGGGCTAACCAGAGGACACTGCCTTGGCGTGGTGACCAGAGCTGATAGTGTTACCCACAAGTACTTTCACACCGATGATAAGGTTGGCTCGTGATGAGACCCCCTTTCCCTTGGCCATGCAACCAAAGGTCACTGCCCTGACGTGGTAACCAGATGGTGGCAATGTCATGTTGTTAGGTACCCATGAACATAATAGGCTGGCTCATGATGAGACCCCCTATCCTCTTGATTAGGTCTTGTTTGTTATTTTTTTTCGGGTCCCTCTTGTTTCTTGCTGAGAGGCTTTTTATTTCCTTCTCGGGGATCCCTGGGCGAAGCATCTTGAGATTTCATTTTTAGGCTTTTATCTTTTACCAGCTGCTTTTACCTTCTGGGCCTTTAGCCCCTTCTTCCCACGAGATAAGGTGCAACCCGACAAATAGATCATCCTAATGCCCGGACAAGGGGAATGGGACAGATGAGCGGGAGACAAGATGGAAGAGTGGTGGTATGATGGGAGCGGACGATGGCTCTTCAGAAATCCCCCAGTGGCAAACCAAAACCTATGGGTACAGGCTTGCTAGGGAACCTAGTCAATCTCCCCAAGCATGGTCAAGTGGGTCAATGTAAGATCCAAGAAATCGTCAGAAATAAAAGGAATTAGATGCATACATTAAAGGTTATAATGATCAAAAGTGACACATACCATGATACCTGGACCAATTACCTCATGGAGCAATAACCTTCTCCGATACAAGACCAAGCCGATGGTGATGGATGTTGTTGCTGCTGACAAGACGAGTCTGACGAAAGAAGAAAAGGATGGGCCCTCCAGGGCCATGCTCAGGTCAATCCTGCTCTCGGTACTCCATGTCTAGGACTTGTGGGCCTCGAGACATGATCTCCTACTTATCCCTAGAAATCGGGGATAATAGGCCTCTCCAAGGTTTGGTAGTTCCTCGTGAATAACACCTACATAGTTCACATATTTCATCATATGTGAACTATGAGAGGTCTCCACCCCCCACGAGATTTAACACATCTATAGAATCACCCCTAATTCCACGAAATAAAAGGATGTGCAAAGTTTCGAGATCTAGTGCATTTTGTTTGGTCCTTTGCAGATTGTACTAGAATATCTCAACATAGTCTTCTAGTCTTTCCTAATACTTTTGCGCCATTTTGAAAATTTGTTCCCTAATATATCTTACCTTACAATAATCCTGGTACATTTTTAGGATTTTTTGTGATTGTGTCTTAGTTTCGAATATTCATCATATAACTGGAAAGAAAATTTATGTAATTAAATTACAAAATTAACATAGCTTGTGAAGATTGTCTAACTCAAAATAGAGCATATATTTGCAAGGAAATGTAAAATGGAAATCATAAATATGTAACTCTAATACAAATTATCTACCCATAACACAATGATAAGCATAAGAAAATACAACTCATAAAATAAAAAATACCAAACAACATGGTACCTTTGGAGTGGGCCCTTGCTCCAATTTCCCACTGCCTCAAAAACTCTTAAAACACAATGCTACAATATTTAAAAATGTTATGTCATGAATTGGCTCTTCTTATTAAAAGTAAAATTAGTTTTCACAGAGTTTATCTCAGTCACCACATCAATACTTCTTGATCTCTCCCCTTGGAGCTAAATATCATACAATATATAAATCTGAGTTAATCCTAGTTTTAGAAAACAAAAAACAAATATAAACTAATACCAACTGCAATCCAACTTGTCCCTCTGTGCCAGATTTCATTAGTTGGAAGGAAGAGTTCAATCCACCATTTATTCTTCATCATGGGGATAAAGTTTGGCTTTGCATAACAAGAATGACACATCCACATTCCCCTCGTGTGGCCAAGATACTCAATTAGCATGTAGGAATCCAAATTCCTCTCATGTGTGCTCTAACCAACATATGATATCCATGCTAATGGTTATTATGCTATTAGAACAACTCTAACCATCATCTATAAATTGGTTAAAACACTAATGACACCCAAAACATCCACTTGGATTATGGCTTCCCACATGTGCTCGAAAATCTTGTTCAAAATATTCTTCTCAACCATATATCAATGCTTTGAGCATATTTAATAGTGTATGAAAGATACCCCATACTTCACACTATATCTTTAGTACACAACTTATAATGAAAAACAACAAATCAAACATTTGTTTGACCAAATTCATAAAAAAGTAACCAAGGCACAATCTACAACTCCTATTAGTCAATTCATTAATAAGATAACTAATTAATAACAAGTTGGTGTTCAAATGAGGTAAAGACAACGAAAAAGGAGAGTTAATCTAGGCTTAAATGATACCATATAAGAGGCCCGAGAATAAGCATACACCATGCACCCCACATCTCATGAAGCACCCCCAAACATGATATAAATATTTTTGGAGTAACCACGAAAGGTAAGAAGACTCAAAGACCATACCCCTAGTTCTTTCAATGCTATAAGAATATAATATGAAAACATGACAATTGTTTAAAAAACACCTAGGAAAAATGCTACAGGTATATTGTCATACAAGTTATCCTAGCAAACATAAAAAATAGAATATCTAAAGAAAACTAGAAACATCAATTTTGCCAAGATAGGATTTCCACCTCATGGTCCAACTGGGTAAATGGGTCTTTAAATTCCATAGCTATTGTAGTAGATGTGATTGAATGAGTGAGTGGGAGTCCAACTTCTTAAACTAGGTGAGCTACATCACACTCCATAGAAATTTTTGACTGAGTTAGAGGATGATGAGTCCATAGAGGTGTCTGTACGATTTGGACAAGGAGCCACAAATTTAAGAGGGAGGTTGAGATGGGCCATGATGCACTCCAACAAATATTGAATGGATGAAATATTGGAGGTAATTTGAACATGCTTACCCAACATCACTATCATTAGAGCCCAAGACTCCTTCCTTCACAGAGGCTTAAGATGTGCTCTCATGGTATCAATAGTGTATTGATCACTAATTTTGCTCAACTCTTCCAATTTATTCTCAAACCCTCCTTTCATGTATTCCATTATATTCCCAAATAAGTCACAATCCCACTAGTTTTTTCTATATTCTTCTCACATTGCCTTAGTCCCCTGGTCCAGTATTTTAGGTAGGATAAGAGTTAACATTGATTCTTCCAATGTCAAAGTGCCACGGGGATGCTCACATGGTGTCGAAGAATTATCAAGAAAGTGATGTATAGAGATGGTTATGGAGCGATCCTCTTCTTCAAACACAATATTCATTTCAGAGCCTTCCATTCTAAAATTAACCCCTTAAACCTCCATTTCCTCCCACATGCAGGAACCTGGCAAGACATCAGAGTGCTCATAAATTAGATTGTGTGAGGAATGAATAAGACAAGGTGGTGGAAAATGGTTATTCTTCTCCCTTGTATGTAAGCAATATGAAGCATGTTGGTGACCATTTCTTCCTTCATAAATTCATTCATGGGGGGGTAGGGGGGTGGAACACTTGGAGGTGTTAATTTATCCCCCCTCCTATTTGCACACCAACCCTTTTCCTAATCTATCTCCTTGATTAGGATTTGTATTCACCTCTACATTTAGATTGCGGAAACCATGGAGAAATGATGGGTTGTAGTCCTCCTGCAAGCACTTGTTGACAAAGTCTAGAGAGTTGTTGTTAAGTTCCAAATATCTGAATAATAAAATCACCACACAAGATATATAGAAAAATATAGGAAAACCGCTTTATTAATCTGAAAACCTTTAGGGTAGGGAAATGTCATACAATGGATCCTATTATGGAAGGGATCCTCTCATGTTCACTTGCCTCTTCAAGGAGACAACCTCCTAATGAGCAACACGCTCCAAATACAATACTTCTTCTTCATATCCCATTACATTACTTGAACCCCATTATATAGTGCTACCAACTACCTAAGAACATTCTAGAGTAGGAACCTTCTAGAAGTAGAACCTTCTAGTAAGCCCTCTTACATTTATTATGTCTATACTAATTTATCTAACTACCATAGTGCGCCTTATTTAATAATATAGTGGACGTTGACCTCCACTATTATCACTATGGGCCCTCTACTACCTCTCTAGCTACCTAACAGTTGTAAATAGGAAGAAAGATTTCAATGGTGAAGTGCTCTTATAATGATAGTTGAATCACTAAGTAATATGATTTCATGGATACGTAGGATGACTAATCCTCATAAAACTACTAGAGACTTCACCTCATTTGTGGCAATCTATACCCGAAGTGCACTCAAGTTCTTTATTTCCATTGGGGTCATACACAACCCCCCTCGCACCTACCACCCCTAAACTTCAGATTTTTTTAATGCAATTTGAATATATACTTTATAAGAAAACCGACCTTTATAATATTTAAATACGGTATATACTGTTGATGATTACAACTACGTGAGACATCCTCCAAGACATAGACTGAGTGAGTCTGCCTGTGAGAGAGCCCATGAGTTGGGTGTGTTGTTCGTCTCTAAGATGGAGATGGAACGTTGTGTGCCCCTGTGTAGGGAAGATGCCCATGAGTTGGGTGTGTCGTTCTCTCTGAGACGAAGATGGAACGATGTGTGCCCCTGAGAAGGGAAGATGCCCATGAGATGGGTGTGTCATTTGAGATGAAACGATGTGTACCCCTGTGAGAGGTGAAGGAGCCCATGTGATGGGTTTACTGTTCTCCTCTGTGTAGAGAGTTGAGACGATGTGGTACTCCAGATGATTCTCCAGTGAGACTCGGTGAGATAGAGATCTGTTGAGTAGGGTGTCCCTGTGGTTGAGCATAGGTGGGCGTGATCCTAGTGGTTGAGCACTAGTGAGTGTGTGTCCAGATAATTCTCCTGTGAGACACAATGATATAGAGATCTATTGAACTGGACATCCCTGTGGATGAGCACAAGTGGATGTGCCCCTAGTGGCTGAGCACTAGTGGGTGTGTGAGATCCCTTGCTATATTGTATAAGAGTCAGATTTACCTGTAAACCTAATTGTGATGTAAGGGTACAAGTCGGCCCCACCATAAAGTGAAAGATAATTAATGTAAAAGATCATTAATCTGGTAATTATTAATTATATTCTAAGTTATTGAGGTCAGCCATGTTGTGCCAATAGACACCACTTTTGATGTGTCCAGTCTAATATAAATAAAGGTGATTTCCACATTGAGGAAACAAAAGCACACACGTGAGTTTGGAAATTTCAGCAAGTACTTATTCTAGGGATGAAGTGCACACCTCTCTTGGGCGCTAGCCTTCTTGGTTTTGTGAGCACCCTTTTGTGTGCTAGGTTTATGGCCGCATGGGGGGACTTTCTCTTGAAGAATATAACAAAGGATTGGCTGGGTTTTCTTCCCTTGTTGAGAAGGGTTTCCCAGGATACTTCTTGTGTACTTGTGCATGGTATTTCTTCTTGTGATCTTGGTTACTGCAACAATTTTTTTATGGTGTAACTGCAATTGTCTATGGTTCAAGTAAAATGATAAAATTGGAATAAACTTCATGCTTGAGCCTAGCCTAGTGAAAATTCAACATGGTGTCAGAGCATAGGTCTTGAAGAACCCATTGCACAAGCATTAAAGCCAATCGTCCTCCTTTCTGCAATTCCGTACGACCTTCTAGGGTTTTTGCAATTCTGTACTGTTGATGCTTACAGCTATGTGAGACATTCTCCAGCTTACAAACCTGTGAGATGTGGATCATTGCAGCTATGTGAGACATTCTTCAACGTACAAACCTGAGAGAAAGCCCCTGAGAAGGGTGTGTGGTTCCTATCTGAGACAGAGTTGGAACGTAGAGATGACCTCCTCGATACAGAGAGTTGAGAAGAAATCCAGATGATTCTCCCGTGTAACACAGTGAGAAAATTGTTCTGCAGAGTAAGATGTGCCTGTGGACGAGCACAAGGTGAATGTGTGAAATCTCAAAGTGTTGGGTGCATCGTCATGAGAACATAAATGAAGATGATGCATTAGCCTCCTCTGAGTAGAAGAGTTGACGAGAAACTCCAAATGACTCTCCTGTGTAATGCAGTGGGAAAGAAGATTTGTTGAGTGGACGTGCCTGTGGACGAGCACAGGTGAACGCGATCCTAGTGGCTAAGCACCTGTGAAGAAGTGATTCTTTTGTGTAATGCAATGATCCAGAGATATGGACATCCCTATGGATGTGCCCCTAGTGGATGATCACTAGTGGGTGTATAAGATCCCTTGCTATATTGTTCAAGAGTCAGACCTGCCTGTAACCCTAATTGTAATGTAAAGAGTACAACTCATCCCCACCTTAATGTGACTGGTAATTAATGTAAAAGATAATTAATCTGGTTAATCTTAATTATATTATAAGTTAGTGAGGTCGGCCATGTTGTGCCAATAGACACTTATGTTGACAGGTTCAGGTTAATATAAGTAAAGGTAAATTCCCCATTGAGGAATCATATATTTCATGTGAGTTTGGAAATTTCAGCAAGTACACCTTCTTGGGAAAAGTGCACACCTCTCTTGGGAACTAGTCTTCTAGAGTTTGAGCACCCTCTTGTGTGCTAGGTTTTCTTGGTGGTGAAGGTCTTTCTCTTAAAGAATATAACAAAGGACTTGGTTGGGTTTTCTTCCCTTGTTGAGAAGGGTTTCCCAGGATACTTCTTGTGTTCTTGTGCATGGTGCTTCTTCTTGTGATATTGGTTGCTGCAACATTAATGGTTATGGTTAAATGCTAAAATGGAATGAACTTCATGCTTAACCTTGCTTATTAAAAAATCAACACGTACGACCCTCTCTTGTTTGGCTATTTCAACACCTTATACTTGAACGTTGGGGCTAAAAATTGTATGGGAGTGTACGACCTCATTCAACGCACCTCCAACAAGCTTCAGAGTGCAATTCCGAGAATTTTGGATTTTTGGCCCTAGGGTTTCTAGGGTTTCACAATTTTCTGCAGAAAATTCAGATTTAGGGTTTCTGCAGCTAATTGAAGGAGATTTTCAGCTCACCAATGTTCTTCTGAATTTTAAGGCTTATTGTTGGCAGTCATAAGCCCAACAAAACCTATGTTTGCTAGCCTAGCCTAGCCATTAAGTTTTCTAGCTCAATTGGCAAGGGTTTGTGAAGACTCTGAAAATATGATGAACAAAACCTTGGTGGAAGATAGGCAAGTCAAGACTTGAGGTCACCCTTGAAGAGGAAGACTTATTGTGGGTGATACAAAAAGGTTTACCAGAGACAACCATCGATGAAGAGAAGGAATAAAGGAAGGAAGATGACGTCAAGGCAAGGAAGATAATCATCTACTCAAGCCCTTAAATTGAAGGGCCAACTTCAAAATATCAAGATGAAAAAAGGTGACACCGTAGCTACCTTCTTCATGAAGATGTTAGAGATCAGAGATCAGGTAGGTGCCATTGGAGAAATCATATCAACACTCTCAGGTATGCACTTGTATATATTATTTCTATCATTATCATGAAGGTACTTGCAGGAGGAAGGAACCTTTGCTGCAATCATGGATCCAGAGGGATCTCAGTGCATTAAGAGGAACAACACATTGGAAGTGAAGACTCCAGGTTTGATTGTTTTAATTATCATGCCTCTAACCTACATTTTTAAGTTTGCTACATTACAAGTAGGCGTTGTAGCTGTGACAACAATCCTTAAATTGTTTTGATTCTAGAGATGTAATCATTATTCTCATCTAGGAGATATTCTTGTCTTATTTCCTTTCGTTTGTTTTCTTATTCCAGGCAGGTTAACAACAAAGGAAGATGTTTATCCTTCAGACTTCAGAGGGAGTCACTTGACTCAGAGGGAGTCAAAACTATTTGAGGAGGAGGAAGAACATGACCATCATTGAAAAAACCAAAGCAATGATACATGATCAACATCTAACTATGATTCTATGGGCAAAAGCATCCATGACAACAGTATATGGTCAGAACAAGAGTCCTCACTGGATTTTGAAGAACATGACTCTCGAAGAATCCTTCACCGAAGTGAAGCCCGAGGTAGGACACTTCAAGATATCTGGGTGTCCAATATATCTTCATGTGCTCAAAGAAAAGAGATCCAAGCTAGACCCCTCATAAAGAAAGGGTACATTTGTGGGATACAATGAATCTTCGAAAGCATATCGGATCTACATCCCTGGTAAAAGACAGATTGAGGTGAGCAAAGATGTTATCTTTGAAGAAGAGATAGCCTTTCAAAGATCCATAGAATCTCAGATGGAGATTGACAGTGAGACAATACCTTCTCCCCCTTCAACAGTTCAGAGGGAGACAACCATTCTTCCAGTTGATCCAGTTTCTCTAGTTGATATCCCCGGAGACATTGCAGTAGGCCATAAAAGGCCTGCCTGGGCTCGACAAACTCTACAAGAGGCAGAGGGCCATGCACTTCCTCAAGGTACATCCCAAGAAAGCAAGAGACCAAAGAGATTTCCGAGCTACTTTTCAGCCATGAGCCACATCATTGATATTGAGCCTTCTTGTCATGGAGAAGCGACAGGTCAACAGGTATGGAAAGATGCCATGGCAGAAGAGTATTAGTCCATCTTGAAGAATGATGTGTGGGATATTGTTCTGAGACCAGAAGGGAAGTCCGTAGTAACTTTCAAGTGGATCTATAAGATCAAACATGCAGTTGATGGAAGTGTCGAGAAATACAAAGCGAGATTTGTAGCTAGAGGATTCTCACATGTGGAGGGAATTGACTATGAGGAGACATTTGCTCGAGAAACCCGATACACTTCCATCCGTACTATCATTTCACTAACTGCATCCATGGGTTGGAAACTACATCAGATGGATGTAAAAACAACATTTCTCAAATGGTGAGATTGATGAATAAGTTTACATTGAGCAGCCATAAGGATTCATGATACACGACGAGAAAACTCATGTGTGCAGGTTGAAGAAAACCCTCCATGGACTAAAGCAAGCACCTCGTGCTTGGTACGAGATGGATGGATTCTTGATGAGTTTGGGCTTCAACAAGAGTGCTGCCGATCCAAACCTATATTATCATATTGTTGGTAACGAGTGCCTAATCTTGGTCCTGTGTGTGGATGACTTATTCCTCACTGGTTCAGAAAGACTTATTGTTGAATACAAGTGAGCAATGACTTCTGAATTCGAGATGAAGGATTTGGGTATGATGCACTACTTCTTGGGACTAGAAGTATGGCATAGAACTGATGAGATTTTCCTAAGTCAAGGAAAATATACAATGGAGATACTGAAGAAGTTCAGTATGACAGAGTGCAAATCCATCCCTACACAGATGGTGATGGATTTGAAGAAAATGAATGATGTTTCTATTGATTCAGGCGAGATTGATCCACACTTGTACCGACAACTGATTGGATCACTGATGTATCTGGTTAATACTAGACCTAATATATGCTATGGAGTGAATGTACTTAATCAGTTCATGAGTCAGCCGAGACAGACTCACTGGATAACAACGAAGCAGGTATTGAGGTATCTACGAGGCATAGTTGGATATGGCCTGAGATATGCCTCCAGTGTAGACTTGAGTTTATAGGGATATGCCGATGCAGATTGGGTAGGGAGCGCAGTGGACCAAAATAACACATCTGGTTGTTGTTTTACCTTGGGGCCTGCCATGGTTTCCTGGTGCAACAGAAAACAAAGCTCTGTGGCCTTGAGTATCGCAAAAGCAGAGTATATAGCGTTGAGTGTGGCAGTCCGCGAAGCAGTGTGGCTTCGCAAGCTCTTGACAGATTTATTTGATCATGAGATGGATCCCACCATTATTCATTGTGATAACTAGAGCTGTGTGAAGCTCTCTGAGAACCCCGTGTTTCACAATAGATCGAAACACATTGAGATAAAATATCGTTATATCAAAGACATGGTGCAGAGGAAAGCAATACACGTGCAATACCTTCCTACACATGAGAAGATTCTAGATATCTTCACCAAATCGCTTGCCAAGACACAGTTCGAGTACTTCCGTGAGAGACTTGGCCTGGTGGAGAATACCTCCCTAGCTGAGAGGTAGTGTTGATGATTACAACCAAGACGAAGTTCGAGTACTTCCGTGAGAGACTTGGTCTGGTGGAGAATGCCTCCCTAGCTGAGAGGGAGTATTGATGATTACAACTGCATGAAACATCCTCCAGGAAACAAACTAAGTGAGTCGGGATGTGAGAAAGCCCATGAGATGGGTGTGTTGTTCCTCTCTGAGACAACGATGGAACGTTATGTGCCCCTGTGTAGGGAAGATGGCCATGAGCTGGGTGTGTCATTCTCTTTGAGACGGAGATGGAACGTTGTGTGCCCCCAAGAAAGGAAGATTCCCATGAGATGGGTGTGTCGTTTGAGATGAAACGATGTGTACCCCTATGAGGGGTGAAGGAGCCCATGTGATGGGTTTATTATTCTCCTCTGTGTAGAGAGTTGAGATGATGTGGACCAGATGATTCTCCAGTGAGACTCAGTGAGATAGAGATCTATTGAGTAGGACGTCCCTGTGGCTAAGCATAGGTGGACGTGATCCTAGTGGTTGAGCTCTAGTGAGTGTGTTTCCAGATAATTCTCTTGTGAGACGCAGTGAGATAGAGCACTGTTGACTTGGATGTCCCTGTGGCTCAACACATGTGGACGTACCCCTAGTCGCTGAGCACTAGTGGGTGTGTGAGATCCCTTGCTATATTGTCTAAGAGTCAGATTTACCTGTAACCCTAATTGTGATGTAAATGGTACAGGTCGACCCCACCATAAAGTGAAAGATAATTAATGTAAAAGATAATTAATATGGTAATTATTAATTATATTATGAGTTATTGAGGTCGACCCTGTTNATCCCACCATTATTCATTGTGATAACTAGAGCTGTGTGAAGCTCTCTGAGAACCCCGTGTTTCACAATAGATCGAAACACATTGAGATAAAATATCGTTATATCAAAGACATGGTGCAGAGGAAAGCAATACACGTGCAATACCTTCCTACACATGAGAAGATTCTAGATATCTTCACCAAATCGCTTGCCAAGACACAGTTCGAGTACTTCCGTGAGAGACTTGGCCTGGTGGAGAATACCTCCCTAGCTGAGAGGTAGTGTTGATGATTACAACCAAGACGAAGTTCGAGTACTTCCGTGAGAGACTTGGTCTGGTGGAGAATGCCTCCCTAGCTGAGAGGGAGTATTGATGATTACAACTGCATGAAACATCCTCCAGGAAACAAACTAAGTGAGTCGGGATGTGAGAAAGCCCATGAGATGGGTGTGTTGTTCCTCTCTGAGACAACGATGGAACGTTATGTGCCCCTGTGTAGGGAAGATGGCCATGAGCTGGGTGTGTCATTCTCTTTGAGACGGAGATGGAACGTTGTGTGCCCCCAAGAAAGGAAGATTCCCATGAGATGGGTGTGTCGTTTGAGATGAAACGATGTGTACCCCTATGAGGGGTGAAGGAGCCCATGTGATGGGTTTATTATTCTCCTCTGTGTAGAGAGTTGAGATGATGTGGACCAGATGATTCTCCAGTGAGACTCAGTGAGATAGAGATCTATTGAGTAGGACGTCCCTGTGGCTAAGCATAGGTGGACGTGATCCTAGTGGTTGAGCTCTAGTGAGTGTGTTTCCAGATAATTCTCTTGTGAGACGCAGTGAGATAGAGCACTGTTGACTTGGATGTCCCTGTGGCTCAACACATGTGGACGTACCCCTAGTCGCTGAGCACTAGTGGGTGTGTGAGATCCCTTGCTATATTGTCTAAGAGTCAGATTTACCTGTAACCCTAATTGTGATGTAAATGGTACAGGTCGACCCCACCATAAAGTGAAAGATAATTAATGTAAAAGATAATTAATATGGTAATTATTAATTATATTATGAGTTATTGAGGTCGACCCTGTTGTGCCAATAGACACCACTTTTGATGTGTCCAATCTAATATAAATAAAGGTGATTTCCACATTGAGGAAACAAAAACACACATGTGAGTTTGGAAATTTCAGCAAGTACTTATTCTAGGGCCGAAGTGCACACCTCTCTTGGGCGCTAGCCTTCTTGGATTTGTGAGCACCCTTTTGTGTTTTAGGTTTATGGCATGGGAGGTCTTTCTCTTGAAGAATATAGCAAAGGATTGGCTGAGTTTTCTTCCCTTGTTGAGAAGGGTTTCCCATGATACTTCTTGTGTACTTGTGCATGGTATTTCTTCTTGTGATCTTGATTACTACAACAAATTGTTTATGGTGTAACTGCAATTGTCTATGGTTCAAGTAAAATGCTAAAATTGGAATAAACTTCATGCTTGAGCCTAGCCTAGTGAAAATTCAACATATACTTGGTTTTTCAGAAGAATAAGGTGGTCTCGATTGGTTCGCCTCCCCTACCATAGTATCTCCAGGGAGTAGAAATGGATAGCTGCCACACCCACCATCACTTGCTTTAACTGAAGGTAGATGGATAATCTCACTGTTTTTGGTGCAACTTAATGAATGTGCATTGCCTCACTTGCTCACTCGATAGAGTATGAATTTTGAATATAAACTTTATAAACAACCCCCCCAGAGTAGAGCCCTTATGTATGTGTGTGAGGGAATGTCTTTGACCTCTCAAAGTTGGTTTCCCTCCATTAAAGGGTCCTAACACATGTTTGGCAAGCCAAAATTGGTTCAAGTGAACGTTGATAGGATACTTCATCCCAATATTTCTATTTTAAATTAATATATGTAAATGCATTTTACAAGATATGTGTACTAGAGTTGGAGGGCTCTCTTAGCATCATCACTATAATGTGGCATCAACTTAATCTGTGCTGTTGCAACATGGTCTACAAACCATTGCTTGCAAGGATAAGATGGCCTACATAGTAGCACATGGTACATAGCATCATCCCACATTGTAGTAGCATGGGCTACACGATGCAATCTCCAACATGGGATTTCTCATGTAACAATGAGTTTTGGGCTACAACCCATGCTCCAACAACATGGACCGCAGTCCACCCTATTGCACAACGCATACTCCAATGTTTAATATTGAAAAATGCTAAGATATATCTAAAAGATTGTGTGTATTTTATGCTTATTTATTTATATTTGGAAGAAGTGGATGGAAAAAATATTTCATCCTAAAAGATTCTCATATTTTATGGTCACCCACTATAATGATAAAAAAATTGTTTATCATATTACAAGATAACCTGCCTATCCTTTGAACTTAGATACAACTTATATATAGTTAGCTTTTGATAAATAAAATTAAAATTATAACATAGAAATACCTTTAACCTTTATACCTCTAATTCAATAATTATCAAAGATTTATTAAAATTCTATTTATAATTGAATTTTCAACTCAACAAGGGCTATTTTGTTTTTGTATACACTTTGACCCCAAATTTCCTTCAATTATTTGTTAACTATATCAAAAGTGTGTAGGTAGCAAAGATTATCCCTTTCTCATTGCTCAAGTTTGTCTGAAACAATTTGGTTGGTGATAGAGTAGATTAAATTGCTATCCATTCATACCAACCCTACTAATTACACAAGGTTCTTCGAGGCATAAACACTATTCACAAGCTTGAGTAACTAGAGGAGAAGGTTGTAGAGGATGACTAGGGCACCAATTAGGATTGTGATTCATTTGTGGATCATCACAGAGATGCATGAAAAAAAAGTTAAAAATGGGGTAGGGTTTGATCCCATTCAAATGAGAGGGCCTTATATCTGTTCTTTCAATTTGCTAGTATCTTGGCATCTTCCGTCTTATGTTCATCCTTTAATTCCTAATTAATTGGCATACCCAAAAAATACTTAATAACATTGTCTGTGATTTACAGACTTCCTTAGGGAAAAGATTGTTACTTTTGAATTAAGAGGAATGAGTAGACAATCTCCTAGCTATGACAGATCATGAATATCTTCTGATAAGTAATATGTTTATAATTCAAATACTCAGTTCTGCCAAGTAAAAAATAAAATACAAGACTGAAATAAACAGTTCGCAATTTTTTTAAATGACTGAAATCAAGTCTTTTGTTAAACCATATATCCTCATTAAGTGGAAACAATTAGGTCATATATTTTATGCACATACATAGTAATCAATGAATTGTTTATATTATTTCTAAAACATATACTATTTTTTCTCTCTTTTTTGAGATTTCCCTTTATATCTACACCTTTTAAAGTAATATCTAGAAGAAAAATGTCATCTATTAGCTTGTCTTTTTTTTAATCAGCAATTTCTTCTTCTTTAATTTATCTTACACTACTACTTCGTTTCCTTTGGTGCACAATGCTTCAATTGCAGCTTGATCACTTATTACACATCTTGATCACATAATTATATTACTAATCATCATGCAAGAGCTATATCCCCAATTGACCTTGTCTTTTTTGGTTGATTGTTCAAAAACCTAAATAATGTCCTTTACATACTACTATGTTTGCGCAGTCAGACATTTGAAACCATATTCAAGGTTGTTTGAGGTTGATTTGAATATGCCCAGATTTCTTTTAACATAAAAACTTTGCCATGAACAAAGCATTACCAAGTCCTACTGAAGGCATCATCAAAGGATCCTTTTTTCTACTATTCCTACAAACCTTCATGACAAGAGTTTTTTGTATAGCTAAATTAATCTAGGACTTTTATGTCATGACACATAAATGCTACATCTCAAGATGTCATTGTGAAGTTAATACTAGTTTGTTTTTTGGCACCACTAGGTCCCAATCAAAAACATATTTAGCAGCTTGGCACCACTAGAAACCATTACAACATTATTTAGAGTAGATAAGAACATAGTTGCATATAGATGTTTAGGCATGAAAATCCAATGGTAGCTTACCCTAAATAATCATTACACCATAAAAAATGAGATTCAAACAATAGCTACTCGAATTGTCACCTACTGCAAGAATGTTGCAGCAATGGAACTTGAGGCTTTTCTAAAGAGTTCTCCATTTTGTTGTTGACTACATCATGAGATGTCACATGCTAAAGTACTATATGGTGACTGCTTGGAAATCATTCTAGAGGTATTTCCTTTAGTTCATAGCATGTAGCAATTGAATATATTTTAGAAGAAATGCATTCTTTCACTACGCTTTTTACACCAACACAATATTTAACAATAGTTGGCTACATCATATGATCATACATCACATGAACAGTGAGACATGAGAAACAATGTACTAGTGATTTGATTTAGCACTAGAGGAGAAGGGACTCAAAATTGTTTGGTAAAAGAAAAAAAACAAGACCGAGTGAGGATGATACATAATATACAGTGTCAAAGTTCTAATGTGCTTTCACATCTTTTCAAGAAAGTTGAGAAGTTTGACAAATTCCTTCTTGTAAACGTAAGATTCATCAGAGGATGGTGACTCCATGCAACTGTTTGCTACTTCATATAGATAATTTGAAATTCACTTAGACAATTTGTAACCAGCATTGCTACTCTTGCTTAGCAGGCAAAGATTTATCTCCATGGAAATACTTATTTATTTAGGCTAACATGATAGCACAACTAAAACGTTTACTTGAAAAAGGTTCACCCCTCCGCTCTCTTGTGCTACTCTCTGTCAAGCCCTTGTGCACAGTAACAAGATGTAAGATTCATGTTAGCAGTTCATCAGAGGAGAGAGGACCCATCAAGCCAAGATCACTAACTAATAAAAATAACTGCATTTTCCATCGACAGAAATTATGGCCTTATAAGAAATTTGATGCATTTCTTCATTTGTAAGGTCAACGTCCTGAAAATCCAGTTATTACCACTTACATGATTACATCATTGAGGATGCTTGTTAGATTTTAGGGAAAAGAAAAACAGATATCTTTTAAAAATGAACTCTACAGTACAAACAGATCAGCACCTTTAAAACAAAATCTGAAGTAGATAATACACTGAAACATATACGACTGAATATGCTAGAGAACAGGCTTAATCTAAAACTAATCAAAAACTGAAAATAACATTTCTGGACACAGATAAATTATAGAAGAAATAGATCTGAACTTTACCTTATAACATTTCTGGACATAGATAAATYATAGAAGAAATAGATCTGAACTTTACCTTTATTAGAGCAAACAAAGAWGTACCTTGATGTTGAATGCTGTCCTCTTTAATATGCTCAGAAAATCTGTTTAAAGATCATGGGCCAAAACGCCAAGGGTTTGACCTTCACCAAGATCTGAGTGGACTGTCTTGCCAAAGAGGACACAGGGCTGATGCAAACAAAACACTGTCCAAAACTGAACTGTAGATGCTACAGGAATAAACCCAAACTGAACTGTAGATGCTACAGGATAACAGGGACAGCAACGGGAAAGCACTAGCAAACAAGGAGGAGGAGCCAAAGGTTGCCTAGGAGGCAGTGGCACCCTCAACACACAAAACAGCAGCAAGCAGAGGGGCAATGGAGGCTGCTGCACCCTCAACACACTCAGCAACAGCACACGGTGAGGCCAGAAGAAGGCCGCGACAACAGCAGGAGGGAGGTCCGCGGCTCCAATGGGCAGTCAAGGAGAGGTCTGCGGCACACTTGGGAGAGGTCCGCTCAGCAGAGGGAGAGGTCTGCGGTACCCTTAGCTCAGCAAACACATCAACAGAAATTCCCAACCTGCAAAAGAAACCAAGAGGGCTGCACCAAGAAGGACCGAGGTAGCCGCAGTAAGCTTAAGCAAATGAAAGAAGAGAAAGATATGAGTGTAAGAATGAGGGAGGGTAGGTTCCTTTTTATAGTTGTAGGAGAGGGTTAGGGTTAAATTAAATCAATTAATAAATGACATCTTAATTAATATAAATATTAATTAAAAGTCAAATAAGTCAAAGTGACTTATAAAAACCCAACATCACATCAAACAAGAAGGGAAACAAAACCAAGTAAGGGGGAACTTCAAGACAAAGTCAAGAGGTCCTCTTCAATGGCAAAACATGTCCACACAAGTCTCATGGTTTCTTATAAACTTTTATCATCATTGCATACGAGGAAACATTCATGATGTGGTCATGTCCATCTCCGTGGCTGCTCCTAGGTCTCATACGAGGAAACATTCATGATGTGGTCATGTCCATCTCCGTGGCTGCTCCTAGGTCTCATGGACCATCCTAGGAGAGAGGAAGATGATCACACATCATCACATCTTGGTACACAATCAAGAACTACCTGGTCCAAGACCAGGGTACCCCAGAACACATCTGGGGGCCCTAGAACACATCTAGGGTCTTTCATCTACCAAGGTACAAGACCAAGGATCAACCCAAGTGTTTAAGCAAGGGTTCCCTGGGACACATCCAGGGGCCCTAGAACACATCTAGGGACTTACATCATCAACCACCAAGGAACACATCCAAGGATCAATCCAAACACCGAGCAAGGATTCCCTAGAACACATCCAGGGGCCCTAGAACATATCCAGTGACTTACTGTTTGGTCCTTGACCAAGAACCCTAGTAATACACTGGGGGCCCTCACTAGGGTCTTTTTCCATGGCTCAAACTACTTGGTCCCAAACCAAGAACCCCAGTAGTGTATTGGGGGCCCTAGATCTCAGCTAAGGTCTTATGCCATCCTCCTGGAGAATGGCTCTTGCATCTGCACTAATTTCAACACTCCCTCTCAGCAAGAAAGGAATTCTTAGCAACATCAAGCTTGTCTCGAAAGTACACAAACTTTGTCAATGACAGAGGCTTGGTCAAAATATCCGCGGTTTGTTCTGTCGTCGGAACATACTGAATACTGAGAATGTTCATGTGCGCCATGTCCCGAACATAGTGATATCTCATCTCAATGTGTTTTGATCTGTCATGAAACACCGGATTCTCGAAGAGCTTTATACAGCTCTGGTTATCACAATGGATTACTGTGGGTTCCAACTTAGCATTGAACAAGTCTGAGAGTAGATTTCTGAGCCACACTGCTTCTCTACTAGCAACACTTACAACAATGAATTCTGCTTCTGCAGTGCTTTGGGCTATGGAGCCCTGTTTCCTGCTGGACCAGGAGATCATAACTGAACCCAAACTGAAACAATATCCAGAAGTACTCTTTCGGTCCACTGTACTTCCCATCCAATCTGAATCCCTAAAACCATGAAGCATTACCCCTCCACTGGAAGTATATCTGAGCCCATAGGCTATAGTTCCTCGGACATATCTGAGAATATGTTTAACAACAACCATTTGGATATGTTTCGGTTCACACATGAACTGGATGAGGGCATTTACTGCATAACAAATGTCTGGTCTGGTATGTACTAGATACATCAAAGACCCAATGATCTGACGATATACGGTGGGGTCTTCTAGATCTGAACCTGTAGTTTGATCTTGTAACTTCTTCAGGTTGGAAATCATAGGTGTGGACATGGACTTACAGTCCAACATGCCAAATCTGCGGAGCACATTAGCTGCATACTTGCTTTGTGAGAGAAAGATCTCACCTGGTTTCTGCCACACCTCTAAGCCAATAAAGTAATGCATGAGACCCAAGTCTTTCATTTCAAATTCTGTTGATAACTCCCTCTTAGTCTGAGCTATAAGAGGTTCATCTCCGGTAAGGAACAAATCATCCACATATAAAACCAAGATAACAGGATGATTCTGCACAATCTTTATATAAAGATTAGGATTTGCTATGCTCTTGGAGAATCCAAGACTTTGTAGAAAACTATCAATTCTTCCATACCAAGCTCTTGGAGCTTGTTTCAATCCATACAAAGATTTCTTGAGTTTACAGACATGGGATTCTTTCCCATGGATCACGAAGCCCTCAGGTTGCTTGATATAAACCTCTTGCTCAACTTCACCGTTAAGAAAGACAGTCTTAACATCCATCTGGTGAAGTTTCCAATTAAAAACTGAAGCAAGAGAGATAATAATTCTGATGGAAGTATCCCTGGCAATAGGAGCAAAGATCTCGTCATAGTCAATTCCTTCTTTTTGAGAGAAGCCACGAGCCACAAATCTAGCCTTGAATTTTTCAACACTGCCATCTGCTGCATGCTTTATTTTATAAATCCATTTAGAGGTTACCACTGATTTGCCAAGTGGTCTTGGGACCACTTCCCATACATCATTCTTTAATATTGAATTGTACTCTTCTATCATTGCATCCTTCCACACTTTATGTTTGGAGGCTTCTTCAAAGGTGGAAGGTTATGAGTCAATCACAAGATTCAATTGCGCTATCAGGCGAGAGTACTTATCTGGTTTGTTGCTTTCTTTGAAGGTGCCTTTAGGTGTTTCATTCTTTTCTGCTTCCTTTAGAATTTCCCAGCACCAAGTTGGCTTCCTTTTAACAGAAGGTTTCTCTCAGGGAAACTCGATAGAATCCCTTGAGGGATCCACTGAGGGCTCTATGGTCTCTTCCCTTTGGTCATCTGGAAGAGGTGTATCTAAAGGTTCCGGAGATGGAGCTTCCTACTCCTCTATATCACATGGAAGTTCTCTGGAACGACGATAAGCTGCTTCTTCATGAAAAGTCACGTCTCTGCTGACCTCAATGAACTTTTGCCCTGGTACATAAATTATGTATGCCTTTGAGGTTTCATTGTATCCCACAAAAGTTCATTTCTTTCCGGAGGGCTCTAACTTAGTCCTCTTTTCTTTTGGAATATGAATGTAGACTAGACTGCCAAAGATTCTTAAATGATCAACTGAAGGCTTCTTACCGGTGAAGACTTCTTCTGGAGTTTTCTCTTCAAGGGATTTATGAGGACACCTGTTCTGAATGTAGACTGCAGTTCTTGTAGCTTCGGGCCAAAGAGATAAAGGTATATTTTGATCATACATCATGGCTCTGACTGCTTCACAGATCGTTTTGTTCTTTCTTTCTGCAACCCCATTCTGCTGGGGATTATAAGGCACAATCAACTCCCTCTTAATCCTTGAAGCTCGGTAGAGGTCATTGTACTTGTGGGAGTCAAATCCTTTTCCATTGTCTGTCCTGAAAACACGGATGTGTCTACCTGTCTAATTCTCAACAAGATTGTTAAAATCCAGAAATTTGCTGAAAGATTCATCTTTAGTCTTCAAAAAATAAATCCAAGTTTTACGAGAAAAATCATCAATAAAAATGATATAATAAAGAAAACCATTCATAGACGGAGCAATCATAGGTTCACAAAGATCCGAATGAATAAGATCTAAAATGCTATTAGTTTTTCTATTGCTGTGAGGGTAAGCTTTCTTTGTATTCTTACCGAGAGCACAACCTCTACAAACACTATCATGCTCAAATGAAAACACTGGCATACCTGTTACCATCTTTTGCAAACCTGGGAGCGCGTTGTAGTTGATATGTCCAAGTCTTTTGTGCCATAGCTCGTAGGGGTTTATCATCTCGTGAGCTAACGCTTGAACAACTTGACCGATGATTTTGTAAATTCCACTCTCTTGAGTTCCGATAGTCATGGTAGAGCTCAAACTCCCATTTGAGGACCACATGAGAGCCTTCCCTTTGGAGAAAGCTATTGAGTACCCTTTGCTTTCTAACATTGCAACTGAGATGAGAATTTTCTTTAATCCAGGAACATAAAGAATTTCATTGATATGAAATACATTACCTGTTTGAAGTTGGAGGCATTTCATTGAAGTTACCTAATTCCAGCTGCTATAGAGGCATTATCTCTTTGCTCAAGTCCAGATTCACCAGCAGCAGAAAAGCACGCAGCTATAGGGGTAGCGTTCCTTCACTTTGATTCTAGGTCTCCAACTTTAGACCCTCCATTTATTGCAGAGTTTCTTCCTTCTTTAGTCCCACCACCGGAAACAGAGGCAATTGATTGGTTGAAAACAGGAGCAAAGCTGCTTTACCAAATTCGGAGGGGAAGGAGCCAAGCTCGCATCCTTTCTAGAGCTCCTTTGTAGAAGCATCCGTAAATGATGTTGATCCAAACCCTTTGATGTCATAGGTGCCATCATCACCTAGTTCTACCTTCACCTTGAACTTCTTATCCCGATACTTTACAAGATTCTGTTTGAAGCATGTCATGTGTTTGGAGGCCCCGCTCTCCACTAACCAAACATCTTCCGACTTGGTTATAGTGCCGGAAAGGGCTGAGACAAGGTAACATTCTAGGCATTGTTCTTGCTCTTTAGTAGCTTTCCTGGTTCTTCTTCTTTGAGGTTCTTCTTCCTCAGTTGCAACTGAAGCATGAAACCTACCTCTCTGCTTCTGCTAAGAATAAGGGTTCCATCAGTCTTTTGCATAATGACCTAGCCTCTTACAGTTAAAACATCTTATTTTAGATAAAGGAGAGTTAAATTGAGATTGCTTACCTTGTGGTTTCTTACCTTTGCGGCTTGCCTTTGTGCTGAGGAAACTTCTTCCATCTCTTGGCTTTGACTGAAAGGGCATGGTCTCTTACTGTTGAGGGCTCATTCCTACTTTTGAGTCTTCCCTCTTCTTCCAAGCAATCATGCCATAATCTCTCGAAGTTAGGTTGAACTTCTCTTCCATTGACCGAAGAGAGAAAAGTCTCCCATGAGTCAGGGAGGCCATCAACTGCAGTTTGTACAAGGTCATCATCATCCACTACAATTCCAATTGCTGTAAGCCGATCTCTAGTTTGAGCAATCTTGGAAAAGAAGTCAGAGATGGTTTCGTCCTTTCCCATCTTTAATGTACGTAGTTGTTTCTTTAATATCCTCTTCTGAGTTGGAGCCTTCTTTTCATAAAGATTTGCTAGGGTGTCAAAGCATTATTTGGCTGTCCTTCGATGACCAATGAGGGGCATCATGTTGTCCTTAACTGAATAAAAAATTATTCTTTTAGCTTTGACTTGTCTCTTCTTATATGCTGCACTGCCTAAATTTGAAGTGGGTTCTTCTATCACCCTGGTAACCAGCTCTTCCAAGTCACCTTCTTCTAGTATGTTGAATGCCCTAGCCTTCCAAGCATTGAAGTTGGAAGCCCCTTCAATCCTATCTTCTACTTTGACTGAAGATGAATCCATGCTTGTTTAAAGATGAAACAGTCTTATTGTTGTTTTGCAAAAAAAACCCTAAGACAAGGATCTACGCATGCTCAAAAGTCTGCCACTAGTGAGCTCTTTTCACGCCCTAAGCTCTGATTCCATGTTAGATTTTAGGGAAAAGAAAAACAGAGATATCTTTTAAAAATGAACTCTACAGTACAAACAGATCAACACCTTTTAAAACAAAATCTGAACTAGATAATACATTGAAACATATAAGACTGAATATGCTAGAGAATAGGCTTAATCTAAAACTAATCAAAAACTGAAAATAACATTTCTGGACATAGATAAATCATAGAAGAAATAGATCTGAACTTTAACTTTATTAGAGCAAACAAAGATGTACCTTGATGTTGAATGTTGGCCTCTTTAATATGCTCAGAAAATCTGTTTAAAGATCATGGGCCAAAACCCCAAGGGTTTGCCCTCCACCAAGATCTGAGTGGACTGTCTTTCCAAAGAGGACACAGGGCTGATGCAAACAAAACACTGTCCAAAACTGAACTGTAGATGCTACAGGATAACAGCGACAGCAAAGGGAAAGCACCAGCAAACAAGGAGGAGGAGCCAAAGGCTGCCTAGGAGGCAGTGGCACCCTCAACACACAAAACAACAGCAAGTAGAGGGGCAATGGAGGCTGCTGCACCCTCAACACACTCAGCAACAGCACACGGTGAGGCCAGAAGAAGGCTGCGGCACCCACAGCAGGAGGGAGGTCCGCGGCTCCAATGGGCAGTCAAGGAGAGGTCCGCGACACACTTGGGAGAGGTCTTCTCAGCAGAGGGAGAGGTCTGCGGTACCCTTAGTTCAGCAAACACATCAACAGAAATTCCCAACCAACAAAAGAAACCAAGAGGGCCGCACCAAGGACTGAGGTAGTCGCAGCAAGCTTAAGCAAATGAAAGAAGAGAAAGATATGAGTGAGTATACAAATGAGGGAGGGTAAGTTCCTTTTTATAGTTTTAAGAGAGGGTTAGGGTTAAATTAAATCAATTAATAAATGACATTTTAATTAATATAAATATTAATTAAAAGTCAAATATGTCAAAGTGACTTATAAAAAGTTAAAAACCCAACACCACATCAAACAAGAAGGGAAACAAAACCAAGCAAGGGGGAACTTCAAGACAAAGTCAAGGGGTCCTCTTCAATGGAAAAACTTGTCCACACAAGTCTCATGGTAGCTTATAAACTTTTATCATCACTGCGTAAGAGGAAACATTCATGATGTGGTCATGTCCATCTTCGTGGCTGCTCCTAGGTCTCATGGACCATCTTGGGAGAGAGGAAGAAGATCACACATCATCACATCTTGGTACACAACCACGAACTACCTGGTCCAAGACCAGGGTACCCCGGAACACATCTGAGGGCCCTAGAACACATCTAGGGTCTTTCATCCACCAAGGATCAACCCAAGCATTTAAGCAAGGATTCCCTGGGACACATCCAGAGGCCCTAGAACACATCTAGGGACTTACATCATCAACCACCAAGGAACACATCCAAGGATCAATCCAAGCACCAAGCAAGGATTCCCTGGAACACATCTAGGGGCCCTAGAACATATCTAAAGACTTACTGTTTGGTCCTTGACCAAGAACCCCAGTAATACACTGGGGGCCCTCACTAGGGTCTTTTTCCATGGCTCAAACTACTTGGTCCCAAACCAAGAACCCCAGGTGTGTACTAGGGGCCCTAGATCTCAGCTAGGGTCTTATGCCATCCTCTTGGAGAATGGCTCTTGCAGCTGCACTAATTTCAACAATGCTTAAGGAAAATATGTTAGACCTCAGCATTGTAATCATGCTGTGAGGGCATATGTGAGAGAGCGACAATGATTATTTACTATTGACATATCTATTTTGATATTCACATTATGTTTGTCTTCCAAAGCCATGGATTTTTATGCATTGATAATTTAAGTCATGGATTTTTATGCATTGGTAGTTAAACAATTTGTAGAGAGAACTGTAGCAGACGATAGTTAATGCAATAAATAAACTCTCAACTTAGATAGCTACTAGAATCCCCAGATATATTAAGTGCTAAGAGGGATCAAAAGGTTCAAATACAAAGTTTAATGTTTTTGCATCCTCAAAACTATTTAACAACAATGAAGTTTGTGAGTTTTCTAATCCCTCTTGTTGCTTAATAGATCTAGGGTAAAACCAAAAAATACAGTGAAGAAACTTATCACTGGTTAGGTGTTTTTTGACATCAAATTAACTGAATAATACAAGATAAAAATGATCACTGGTAAGAAATTGATGCATCTGAACTCCCATACAATAAAGAAACCATTGTACAATTTGTAAATGAAGGATGAAAATATATGGATGAACGGGATGCTGAGTTGGAAGAATCACATATTTTCTTAGTTTAACATTTACAGATATTACTGTACATATAGAAGCTTGCTCTGCTTAAGAATGGGATGAACAGAGTAGCCCCAACAAATCAAGCCAATGACAGTATCTATCATTCTATGGCTCAAAGAATCGCTTCAATTTACAATTCTCGTTACAATGAGCTGCATGGCACTGGGCAAATGTTTAAACACATTCTGATTACAAATAAAAAATAGATGCAATTGCTTTGGCAATGGAAGAATTGGAATCATGGAAGTAACATGCTTAAACCTCACCCAATGTCATAAAAAATTGTTATTAGGACTAAAGACTAGGAGGTGTATGTCTATGTGTATCTGCAAATTCTCGAATAATTGACTTTAAAGAACGACCACTAATGCCTTGCATGTACCCGTGGCTGGCTCTCCCTCCTTTATTTTTCTTGCTTTCAAGGTAATCTAAAGCTGCACCATCCATAGCATTCAGCCATGTGGGAACTAGAGTTTCTGCTTCACCTGGATTTAGATACTCAATTGGTAGAGCTTGCACCTGGATGCATCCAACAGAATATCATGCTTATGTCGATAAGCATGTGAAATGAAACATCCTCAAATACTAGTTCTATCAACAAGTCTAAAGAATAGGTGGCTGGCCTATCGAGATTATTTTTACCACATTTCTACTTCAGTTGGAAACATAAATAAGCACCTCTCTCTCTCTCTCTCACTCTAGATGATTGAAATATAGATAGATAGGGGGAGTATGGATACCGTGCTGAGAAGCCAACCCTGCAAAGAATTCCAACAAATAATTCCTTTTTGATTTGTTCTTTCGCTTGCTTTGCAAATCGCAGCAAGTTGTTGTAGGAGAGTCGCGGATTTATGGACCTGAAGAGAAATGAGTATTATTAGAGCCCTGAAAGTATATCATTAGTATGATCGTGCAAACATAATCTATTTCGACAGTCATAGACAGAAATATCTTAATATCTGTGCTACCCCAAAGTTTACGGCACCTAAAATACTATTTCCAAATAAAACGTTCCCATGATTTCCCCAGGACGTAGAAAGTGATGCTCTGTAAACTTGATCAGGAAAATCACTGAATATGTAATCTGAACTCCCACTTCATACCAAAATCAAAGAGTTCCCAAGATGTCTTATTTGATGCAGAGGCACCTGAAAATTTCCTCCTACAACAGTACTAGAAGACTTTTCTGCTTTATGTCAGAAAAGCTCTTGAACACTCTACCGGGCAGCTAAAATTTGTTGCACTGGTGTTGGAATGACGAATTAACAGGAAACATTTTAAGACAGCCACAGAACACACTGATATTTTTCATGCTGTAGCTTTTCATGGTTTCAATCAATCTCAAACAGGATCTGGTGTCAAAATTGCCAGGTTTGGGAGTCTAAATCTCAAACAATGGTTAGAAGGCTTTATATTCTATACAGAGTTTTTCCACGACGGGAAGTTTGCAAAGATGGGAAGATACAAGCGATAATAACATCCAGTGAAAGAAAAAAGTGGATTGAGGAAATAATAGAAGGAAATAAACGAATGCCTATGAGTGGCCAAAAGTCATCAATAGGATCAGGAACTATACAATGTATATGGCAGTGTTGCAAATATATCTGATCTCCTGATCTTTCTGAGATTTTCTGAGCTTTTCAGGTTGCCATTTTTTCCAAGTTTTTCTAAATTTTCAAGTCCATTTTATGCTTGCCGATATTATCCAATCTTTTCACCCATATTGGATAAGTTCTTTCCAGACTCTCGGTAATATTTTCCTCAAAACAATATTGCAACATTGGTATATAATACATCAAGAGAGGGCATAAGGCATCTATGAGCTAAATAGAAAACACAAAAATAAACATAAATAATGGACTGCATAGCTATATAGTAAAAGATATAGTTGAGTGCTACTCAGATGTCACTGATCAAGTATATTGCCCCCCCCTTATCAAGCATTATTAAGTCTGCTCAAAATTGTCTCAAGAATGTCAATGCAGAAATCCGTAGAAAAGAGGGAGCCTTACAGAGTCCTAGGTAGTTTTCATGTATCTCTAATGGAAGCAGATACATCTCTCCTACAAGGCTACAACCCAATTGCCTATGTTACTGGAAACTCCACCCTGAGGAGCTGGAAACAAATATCAGTATCTCAGAAGTGTTTTCTTGTATAGAACACCTCTGAAACACAATCGAAACATTTCAATGGTGTTTCATATTTTTGAAACTTTGTATCAGTCATTTCAACGGGCATATCAACTGTTTCAGTGGGCATTTTGGCTGTTTCAACTTTCCACCAACATCTCAGTCACTAAAATTAAAAAAGAAACATTTTTTTAAGGAATGCTAACACTAATTTCTTACAAATCAAGTTATATACATAAAGGGTTTGGGCCTCTCTTGACAATAACTCTTTTTTTGGCTTTATTTCCAAATTCAAAATTCAGGATCCTACCCTCTTCCCAAAATATCTGAATGGACGACGACTCAACCGTCAACCACAATAGTGGCCAGGAACTTGAAGGGAATCAATTAGATTTGAACCTGTGATCTATGGCCTCCCTATAGGAAACATGCCTTGGGTAGATAGTTCAACCAATGGAGCTGGCCCTTAGGGCTACACACACACACATATATGGACCAAAATTTCACTTGTGACAATTACAAGTTTGCTTCAAACAACATTAGACTAAAGTTTCCCTCAAGCCAGTTAGTTTGTCAAGATTGTGCAGATGAAAGAACATAACACGTCCATCAACTATTTGCACTAGCTTATTCTCACCTTTTGACAATAGAACTGGATATCAATGGCTTAACTGAGCTTCCATAACCAGTAAGTCTTCTTGGGTTTCCATCTTGTATATTGATTCTAGAGAACTATTAGTAAACACATCTTTGTTCTTTCCTCTATTTTTATTCATTTATAGTGTTCATTTTCATGTCCCTCCTAAATATTTCATATACATTAGGTATGGTCAGTGTGTCACCAATTTTTTACAAGAACACTTGTGGCAATAATGCTTGCAAATAGATCTGCTTCACATTATTTTAATTTGTTGCATCCATACGCAGTCAACATCATTGGGAATTTCACCTGGTCATGGATGCAGTTTTTCTAGCTCAGCATGTTTGTTAGAAATTGAACTTGGATCTCTTACAACAAGCACTCCCGCATGCCACTAGACCACATCCCGATGGATGGCGTGTGTCAGCATATTACCCACAAATTCTAAAAACTAATATATTCATCCATTTCTAATTGAAAATTAAAAAGGGAACACAGAAAAATGCAAAACATAGAAAAAACAGGGAGAACATATTTAATCATCTAAGGACATTAATGTACATTTTATTTTATTTACTTAAATTAATCCTAGGGAGAGATGCATCTTCCTACTACATGTACTAAAGTGGAGTTTCACATGCAAACAGCTTACAATCATATTTGACACATTTTGCCTCTCTTTCACTCAATCTCATCTTAACATGCAAATTGTATTTCATTTGCTCATTTGTGTTCAGATTCATAGAGCAATTACCCTTGTCATTGCTGAAACACCCAGTAGAGCATATACCACTCCTGATATAACCCCCTCCCCGCAATGAGAACATATTCTCAGCGTCACATTGCTAAATGAACCTTCAATAATACAAGAGCTTGACTCCAATATTGATGAGAGGCAAGCCTCCAGAAAACCTGCAGATTTCAAAATCCAGATGAGAAAATCTAGCTCTGTAAAGCACATCATGAAAATATAAATTAATTTTTCTCAACACTTTATACTCTCCTTTTGAAAACCATTAATGGATGTACGTTGAAATATGACAGCTTAGGAAAAAGAATACACTACAGGTCGGCATACTTAAATTGACTGTTGCAGCCCGTGGGTCAGGTAATCCAGATTTGGTTTATGTAATGGAGTAGCATTTGTCAGACAGAACAAAGCTCAAGATTCTATGAAGTAAGGAAATAAAGTTTTTAACATAAATGTCAGCAACTTATGGAACAAAAATACTTCTAGGACATAACACATCTCTTAAGTTTTTGCATTGTCTCTAGGACCTAAAAGGTATATTAGGCCTTGCAGCTCGTTTTCACTCAAATTCAATAAAGAAAATAGTCTTTGTCTTAATGGAATATTTTGTTGTATTCATGCTTGGGGAATTACTTTCCTAAGTTGCAGAAACTGTTGAGCAAGAATGAACTAGTTTGGAACTGAACTAGACTGGGCAAGGTAGCTCAGGCTTCTGGGAAAGCTGGAGTTTAGTGGATTGCCTAGTCACTTTACATTGTCTGCCATTCTCTCATCATAAACCATACTCCGTGTCTTTGTGCATATATTCACAATTTACATAAAACTTCCATCAATGGGGTTGCATTATTTTTATGAAGACTATGTGCAGACTTTTTCTTTTCTTCACTCATCAAGATTCAAGTTTTAAATCTTGCATTGATTTTGTCCCCAATGAAAAAATGTCTGAATGTGAGGATTTCTATATATACACTTAATCCTTAAATAATAAAAACTGTCCTAGTTTTTTTTTTTAAATCGTAATATTATATTCATAAAGACTCTAAAAAGAATCCCAGCAGAAAGTAAATGCAGGCACATAAA
The DNA here is from genome assembly GCA_009831015.1 of Picea engelmannii. Lineage (NCBI taxonomy): Eukaryota > Viridiplantae > Streptophyta > Pinopsida > Pinales > Pinaceae > Picea > Picea engelmannii. Next base: position 225,044 of record ML794627.1, read on the forward strand.
GCCCATGCTTAAAGAACTGAAACATTCCTCTGAATTTCATACTATGCAAATTCTTCTTCTTTCCCTCAAATTCTAATACATACTATGCAAATTCCAAACATTTCATAGATTTGTTGACAACAAATTGTAACTTGAATGCTTTTATTTGTACAGTTCAAATGGATGGACCATGACAAATTACTACATATTTCTGAATGCTTACTTTGTATTAATAAAGATCCTACAAATTTTCGTTGTATGGGATATCAGCTGGTTCCTTAAGCAGGATTCAGTAATCAGCAGGAAAGATGACTATGTCATATGTACTGCCCAGGATTTCTTAAGGTTCAAAATTGCCATCCCATCTAAGCTTCCATCATTCTAAGGAGATTCCATGTTAAAACAAGGTCATGTTCGCCCCCAAGGTTTTCATAATTCTGCATTTGAAAATACTCGATATACTACAGAAGGTCCTTCCATCAATATTTCCATTTTTAAGCAGTAGATGATAATATAGACACTCTGCTTTCTTCTAAGTCGTCCTATTTTAGTTAAATCCTTGGTTCTCTAAATGCTATTTTAGTCTCCTAATAAAAACCAACAGAAACATTCCATCAAAATTGGAAGACGTCTGACTGATCAAAGGCATTAAACATGCAATTTAAAGGAATCCCCATTTGCCTGCTGTATTTTTATCCACAAATTAAAAAGTATTCTTTTTTCTGTGGCCTTAGTGTTAGAGTTATTTAGTACATAATGGTCATTTAAACTATAGAGTCTAGACAAAGGCATATTAATAAAGTTACTCGTTGACTTATTCTAATTCATGCTTTTGTTGTATTAACAACTTAAATTATATTTAAGTCATTTTAGGGTTCAAGTATTTAGGGTTTATGCGTAGATCAGAGATGGATGACGAGATACTGCTATTTGATACAGATCATGAAAGCTTTTGGGCAAAGAACATTAAGTATATTTTGTTTGCAGG
>ML794627.1:247519-290384 GCA_009831015.1 Picea engelmannii
AAGGTCATTGATACAGTATATATTGAGGAATTTTATCCTCATTTTGACAATAACACACAACTCACTCTCCTAGTGAGATCTGATTTTTGCGCCCTACTTGGGTATTTCATCTTTTGAGTGAGGCGCACTTGTTGAAGGAAGGCTTTTCTTGGCATTTTTGGCATTTCTCTTGAAGGAAGGTTTACAAGTAGGGTTTGCAATGTTATTTCATCATGATATGTAAGTGTTTTTTTCTGCAAAACTTCTTAATTGAATGGTTGTAGTCTTATATTTATGCATTTATTATAAATTTTGTTGATTTTAAAACCCTAGGGGACAAACACACAAGTAGGTCATTGTCTCATGTCCCCTAAAAGAGAAATTCTCAGCCATTGAAGAAGGAAGGAATAGCCTAGTCATTGCTACACTCTTGTTACTTCTTCCCCTGTGCTAGCCATGCCTTTTGAAAGTCAAGAAGGGTGAGACATCCCAGGCCTAGGTTATCTACACCTAGGGTCGTCCTGCTTCTAGGGTTTGGTGATAGGGCCTTGCCTTTGCAACACTCTCCCTCACCACACTCTCGTGTCTTGATTTATCCTTTATGCTATCCGTTTTGCCAAGTTTAACCTAAGGAAGGAGGAAAGAGCACGAGGCCTTGCTTAAGCAACACCGGAGTGAGCCTCTTTCCCCTAGGGTTTTGTTTCTGGAGCCCTGCCATTGCAGCACTTCAGAACCCTTCCCTCTAGTCCTTAGCCTTTTCCCTTCAACCTTTGTGTCCTCTCTTAATTTGACTCCATTTACCCTAGGGCACTGATCTTAGGTCTCCAACGTTGAAGTGATAGTGGTCAAACAAACTTTCAAACTCTCATAAATTGAAACCCTAACTAACTACTAACCCTAATAAGGCTGACGTCATCCTTGGTTATTCCATCTTGATGCAACATTTTCTCTTTATAGGCAATTAGATGGTGTTTTGAAGCATTTATTGAGTAAGGGATTGATTGGATACATTGTTTGCTACATCATCTCGATATTTATTGATGAATTGATATCGTTCCATTGTTATATTGTTAAACATTGATCTCATCAATATCTATTGCCATAATTGCTAGTATATTGATATCAGATAGTTGTATGAAGTACTAACCCTTTGAATCATAGCCTGCATATATTTTGTTTTGTTGTTTCTTTATTTCGGGCAGGTGTTCTCATTTGGGCCTACACTTCATTATTGGTTGTTTAGCCCAACTATTTCTTCTTGGTGGTGACCTGTGAAGAGGGACTTTTACTTATACCTTTATACCTTATCCTCTTCAAAACCCCAAGTTACCAGGGACATCTCCCCTGGGCCTAACCTCCCCATTGTGGTGACATTGGGTGGGGTAGGTTCTTGTTATGCCAGTTTGGCCTTTATCTTCTAGCCATTTGACCTAGCTACAAACTGTGCGATAACATTTTGGCGACGTTGTCAGGGAACACTGAGTCAATTCTCCTCATACGACAAATATTTTCGGTAAGCCTTGCCTCAGAGACCTTTTCTTACAAGCTTACCTGGCGACTCCACTAGGGTGTTTTTCCCCTTTTTCTTTTGTAGTTTCAAGTAAACTATCTAGTGACTCCACAAACTAAAAGGAGATTCAATCATCCTCCTTTGTCTTTCAGAAGGAAGCCTCCCTTAAACTCTCATGTTGTCAAATCACTTTTCAGGAAGAGCCTTCCTTTAAGAATCATGTCTACCTCTCAAACCGCTACAACAAACCCAACCAACAATAAAATACAATGGTCATCTACCCTTTTCAGGCTGTTAGACATGTCAGCCATACCAGGCTACCCTAGGCAAATGCCACCCAAGTATGAGAAGTGGTTGCCTAAATTCAACGGTACTGATGCAATCAGTGCCGAAGAGCATATGAGCAACTTTTGGGTATTCTTTCAGCTTCACCCCATCAGTGATGATGCGGAAGATTTGGTCATGAAGTTGTTCTTCGCTACTCTCTATGATGCCTCAAGGCGCTGGTACCTAAGCCTTCCCGATGGAAGCATCAAGACCATGGATAGACTTGAAGAGGCCTTTCTCAAAATATGGAGTATCAAAGAAGACCCTAATATGCTTCTCACACGACTAAATAGCCTTGCTAAGTATGAAAATGAGTCCATTCGGGAGTTTCACACCAGATTCGAGACATTGCTACAACGAATTCCTTCAAGCCATCACCCGAAAGATGACTATCTTGTCCATATTTACACCAGATCTTTCAATGGCCAACTTGGGTATCTTCTTAGAGACAAAACCCCCAGTCCATTCAAGAAGCCCAAGAGCTCGCCACCAAGATAGAAGGGAACCTCCTTTCATCTAAAATTGAGCCTTTTGCTAACCCAAGGGGGAGAATAGACACCAAGAAGAAAATAGTACACAATGTTGAGCCTACTTCAGATCTATGTACCAGTATCACCAAGCTAGAAGCCTCCATGGATGGCATGATAAAGAATCAAGAAGAAATGATGAGCCGGATTGTCAGACTTAAAAAATCTCAGATCCAAGCACCCAGGGCCTCGTACAAAGGACAATTCCAGAAAGGGAACTAATTTTACAAGCCAAAGAATGAGCATGAAGTTCCAAATACCTTGGCCCCTACAAACATTGTTGATGAAAATCCCTGGTGCCTAGAGTGCAGTGAAGCACATTGGGAGCATGAATGTCCTTATAATGCTAGCCATCAGCAAGTCAACAATATGGATTGTTGCATAGAGTTTCCTCTGATAAATATCACGGATATAGAACATCAAGAAGTCGTGAGGGAAGCAACCAGAGTAGCAAGGATGGCGGTGATAAACAACTTGGATCAGGAATCATGAGAAAAGATAAAGAAACAAGAAGTTTAAGTATACAGAAGGAAGAACTCAAAACAACCTGTTGTTGATCAAGCAAAGCCCCTGCCCCTGGAGATACTTCTTCCCAAGACATCCAAGGCTGGTAAGGTTGACCTAAATTTTGACTTCGAAGGGGCGTTATCAAAGATGCATGTGAATGTCCCCCTAAGAGAAGCAATCAAGATCCCATCCATCAAGGAACGCTTTGATACTTTCTTTTCGGGATCAGATGAACCTATGGACCCCCCTATTACGTTGCAAGCTGACCATTTCAGGGTCCAATATGGTGAAAACCCTCCTTTCTTCATGACTTTGACAATGAATGACAAAAATCTCAACAATTGCAGGCTAGATACAGGTGTTGGTGCCAACATGATGTCACTTAAAGTCATGCAACAAGTGGGTTTGAATGTCACACGGCCTTACAGGAATGTGTGTGGTTTCGAATATAAAGCAATACCCACACATGGGGTGGTTGAGAATGTTGAAGTGCGCCTGAAGGAGTATTCGGAAAAGACAGTCCACATTGACATTGTGGTGGTTGATGTCCCAGATGTGTGGGGAATGTTATTGTCTAGGAAGTTTGGCACAATGTTAGGCGGTTCCCTTGAGATGGACCTCACATTTTTGCGATTACCTTTGAAAGATGGAACGGTGGGACGTCTACTCAATGTGCCAATAACTGGGGACCATGTGCAGGATATTGTTCATCCCGCCAATAATGACAAAACGTAGAACGATATGATACAAACTCTTCAGAAATATTCTCCAGAAGACATGCCCTTTGCAACAGAAGAAGACTTTGATCAAATCGAATGGCCCAAGAAAGAAGAATACCAACAACTCCTAGATGAATTCAAGAACAAAGAAATTGGGATGGTAAAGATATTAAAGAAAAATGAAGATGACGTACAAATCCGTCTGTCTCAACAAGAAGTATTTACAGCATAAGCCCACCCACCTCCCTTAGTACAATACACCAGGGTTGTTAAGGGAACGACCAAATACAAAGTCAGAAAGTATAAGGAGGGAGATATGGTATGGATGTGGGATACCCAGAAAGGAGAGCCAACTAATGTAAAGGGAAGCACACAGTCATGGCTCTGACCCTTCAAAGTTGGAATGGAATCAGTTGATAAATCATACTACTTATCCACTTTAGAAGGAAGAAAGTGCCCATTACCTATCAGCGGGCACCTCCTTAAACCCCACCAAGGTGGTGGGACCTGACTCCATAGGTAAGTAAAGGTAAGTAGGCATTCTTCGTGTATTATACCATTTTCATTTCATGTTAATTTGCTTTCATATTTGCATATTGATTGTTTTATTTCAGTTTATATATATATGTATATATATGCGGGGTGGCAATACCACCCCATCTTTATTACTGATGCCCCTATTGAGTTGAGCAGGTCTGCAGGTTATGCCAGAGATGTTGACGTTCTCATGTGCTCTATGGTGAGTACATGTCCCCGAGTTGGAGCCAGATGTTATCCCTATTTCTAGGGATAAGTAGGAGATCATGTCTCGAGGCCCACAGGTCCTAGACATGGAGTACCGAGAGCAGGATTGACCTGAGCATGGCCTTGGAGGGCCCATCCTTTTCTTCTTTCGTTAGAATCGTCTTGTTAGTAGCAGCAGCATCCATCACCATCGGCTTGGTCTTGTATCAGAGAAGGCTCTTGCTCCATGAGGTAATTGGTCCAAGTATCATGGTATGTGTCACTTTTGATCATTATAACCTTTAATGTATGCATCTAATTCCTTTTATTTATGACGACTTCTTGGATCTTACATTGACCCACTTGACCATGCTTGGGGAGATTGACTGGGTGCCCTAGCAAGCCTGTACCCATAGGTTTTGGTTTGCCACTGGGGGATTTCTGAATATCCATCGTTCGCTCCCATCATACCACCACTCTTCCATCTTGTCTCCCGCTCATCTATCCCATTCCCCTTGTTCAGGCATTAGGATGATATGTTTGTGGGGTTGCACCTTATCTCGTGGGAAGAAGGGGCTAAAGTCCCAAAAGGTAAAAGCAGTTGGTAAAAGATAAAAGCCAAAAAATGAAACCTCGAGATGCTTCGCCTAGGGATCCCCGAGAAGGCAATAAAAAGCCTCTCAGCAAGAAACAAGAGGGACCCGAAAAAAAATAACAAACAAGACCTAATCAAGAGGATAGGGGGTCTCATCACGAGCCAACCTATTATGTTCATGGGTACCTAACAGCATGACATTTCCACCATCTGGTTACCACGCTAGGGAAGTGACCTTTGGTTGCATGGCCAAGGGAAAAGGGGTCTCATCACGAGCCAGCCTTATCATCGTTGTGAAAGTACTTGTGGGTAACACTGTCAGCTCTGGTCACCACGCCAAGGCAGTGTCCTCTGGTTAGCCCTTGAATAAAAAGAAAAAGAAGAAGAAAAAGAAAATAAAGAAAAGAATAAAGGCAAAAAGGGGCTTGGAAAAATTGCATCCATGACAGGTAGACCTCGCCTTCTACAAAGGCACCCACAGGTAATATCATGCATCCCTGGCTCTCACTCTACTCGTATGTTTGGACATCCCTTAAACCACTTCACCTCTTTTACATGGCTTGGATGAAACCCTTTGGAAAATTTCCTTTCCTTATGGATACTAGCCCAATAGGGTATCTTGTCCTTTTTCTCGACCTTGTGTTGTAGGTTTTTGTAAAGTCTTTGAGCTATTGAATGATATATCAGGGTTTTTATGCATATGTTTGATAATATTAATGAAGAAATGTGATTAACATTGCTATGATCCCTGTGACTAATGACCCCATGGAGGGTGTAGTTTTTGATGTGCAGGACCATGCCCGACGGACAGGTACCATTTGGACCGGTACACATGGGGAGATGATTATTTCGGACCTCCATGGGGTTGAAGGGCCCATTAGATGGTTGCTGAGACCCTATCAAAGGGGCATAGACAGGACAGTGTTTGACCGAGGTTTTGCACCAGAGAAGAAGAGGATGTTCCATCAGGGGCACTTTGGCTGAGCCAGGCCTAGGGGGATTGACCCACTTGCAGTGGAACGTTGGCCCCAGATGACCCAGTACGTCACCAAGAGGCTTGTGACATCATCATGAGCATATGGCAGATGGACAGGGTTGTTGGCACGTGTGGTAGTTTGGAAGATCCCAAGGAGGGCTAACGTTTGGCTTCTGGATGCTGCACTGGCCCCAAAAAGGCCTAACGTCTCCCTGAGGAGGGCTTGACGTCTCACTTTTTGCTCACTTAGGGTTTTAAAAGAACATTTAATGTAGAAATAGTATGATTTTGGTTTATAGCCTTGTTGGCTAATTTTTATGACCTAAATTTAATTAAAGGTCATTGATACAGTATATATTGAGGAATTTTATCCTCATTTTGACAATAACACACAACTCACTCTCCTAGTGAGATCTGATTTTTGCGCCCTACTTGGGTATTTCATCTTTTGAGTGAGGCGCACTTGTTGAAGGAAGGCGTTTCTTGGCATTTTTGGCATTTCTCTTGAAGGAAGGTTTACAACTAGGGTTTGCAATGTTATTTCATCATGATATGTAAGTGTTTTTTTCTGCAAAACTTCTTAATTGAATGGTTGTAGTCTTATATTCCTGCATTTATTATAAATTTTGCTGATTTTAAAACCCTAGGGGACAAACACACAAGTAGGTCGTTGTCTCATGTCCCCGAAAAGAAAAATTCTCAGCCATTGAAGAATGAAGGAAGAGCCTAGTCATTGCTACACTCTTGTTACTTCTTCCCCTGTGCTAGCCGTGCCTTTTGAAAGTCAAGAAGGAGGAGACGTCCCAGGCCTAGGTTATCTACACCTAGGGTCATCCTGCTTCTAGGATTTGGTGATAGTTCCTTGCCTTTGCAACACTCTCCCTCACCACACTCTCGTGTCTTGATTTATCCTTTATGCTAGTCATTTTGCCAAGTTTAACCTAAGGAAGGAGGAAAGAACACGAGGCCTTGCTTAAGCAACACCGGAGTGAGCCTCTTTCCCCTAGGGTTTTGTTTCTAGAGCCCTGCTATTGCAGCATTTCAGAACCCTTCCCTCTAGTCCTTAGCCTTTTCCCTTCAACCTTTGCATCCTCTCTTAATTTAACTCCATTTACCCTAGGGCACTGATCTTAGGTCTCCAACATTGAAGTGATAGTGGTCAAACAAACTTTCAAGCTCTCATAAAATGAAACCCTAACTAACTACTAACCCTAATAAGGCTGACGTCATCCTTGGTTATTCCATCTTGACGCAACAGTTTCTCTTTATAGGCAATTAGATGGTGTTTTGAAGCATTTATTGAGTAAGGGATTGATTGGATACATTGTTTGCTACATCATCTCGATATTTATTGATGAATTGATATTGTTCCATTGTTATATTGTTAAACATTGATCTCGTCAATATCTATTGTCGTAAGTTCTAATATATTGATATCAGATAGTTGTATGAAGTATTAACCGTTTGAATCATAGCTTGCATATATTGTTTTGTTGTTGCTTTGTTTCGGGCAGATGTTCTCATTTGGGCCTACACTTCATTATTGACTGTTTAGCCCGACTATTTGCTCTTGGTGGTGACCTGTGAAGAGGGACTTTTACTTATACCTTTATACCTTAGCGTCTTCAAAACCCCAAGTTACCGGGGACGTCTCCCCTAGGCCTAACCTCCCTAAAGAGAAAGAACCTCCCCATTGTGGTGACATTGGGTGGGGTAGTTTCATGTTATGCCAGTTTTGCCTCTATCTTCTAGCCATTTGACCTAGCTACAAACTGTGTGATAACAAGGCCTTAGAGACATAGTCCCAAAAGTCAGCAAATCATTTAATGGAGGGGGAGTGACTAAAATTGAGATAGGAAATATGTTAGACAAATTTAAAACTGACATTCTTGTATCATTAAGCTCCCATTTGGACACCCTTCAAGCCAAGAAAAAGAAGGAAGAGATTGATCTCACACTAGCCATTTTCTACTCTAGATGTCGAAAGAAACATCCCTTGTAGGAGTGCCCTATGGATAAAATAGAAGTATGCGGAATTTGTGAAAAAAACATGCCATAAATATTGTCCCTCTTTAACTGATCTTAAGGTAGTATACCAAGGGCCTAATGAGGAAACCAAGATTTTTTTTTTGTATCTCATAAATGGCCATGGCCACCACGACCACCAAACATGTCATAAGAATCAACTCAATACCTTCAATAATTTGTACCATGCCAATATCCTACCCAAAATTGGTATGCACCCATGCCCTGGAAACAATGGTCCCCTCAAGCTTAGAACCAGCCATGTTGTTATCACCTAAAATCACTCAACAAGCTATACAGGTGATCACCAGAGAAGTCATTAGTTTAATACACCAAATAGTATAGTCTCAACATTAACATGTTTCATTCAACAAAATAAAAAACTATGGAAAGAAGGTTTCTAAATATAAGCACGGGCTACCAAAAGATAGTTATCGTTATTAGTGCCTAACAATGCGGGCTAACAAAGACAAATTAATGCTATTAATGCGATGAACGTGACTATCATCAAACAAACCTGCGTTGATCCAAAAAAGACACATTTATGAAGTGGTTTGGATCTCACACACCCTCAAATCAGGGGTACTTGAGGAAGCTGACTATCTAGTTCTATGAATAGATTTGGGACCACTTAAGTGATAGGGGATCCACTCCTATGAAGGATCCCCTTTCACACTTAGAACTAGATAGAAAAAATCTTGAAGAGAGCCTATAAGAGAATCCCTTGAGTATGCACTAAGGAGAAAAAATCAAGTGTATTGTTATGTTGTTGGACTGAGCTTGGAGAATCCTCATTTCTCTTAGGTTCACTCACACATCCATAACCATTTTTACTTGGTGCATCAAACATCTCTCCTCTTTAGAGCTTGGGTGCATTCCTTCAAATCATTTGTATTTTCTTTGAGAAAAGAGATAAATTGTTTTAAATGGGAACATCAAGGACCTTTCCAAGGAGGAAGAAGGGAGCTCTTTTTCTGACAAACTTCCCTATGATATTATTAATATAGCCTTTTTATTGATAAAAATTCTCATTATCTTAGTTTGTAGTTTTTATTCTTTATTTCTCATGCATGCTCTTGTTTATATTTATTTTCATTATATCTTTCATTGTGGTTCACTAACCATTTGATTCAACTAACTATGGTGTTGGTCTAGCATACGCTGATACTAAAAGGGATACCATTTACTCACTCTTGTGACAATTAGCCTGAACAAATTGGCCACTGGGGATCCCAAGTCAAATTCTCCCACTATAGAATTCAAGAGTTGTTTTTCTCACATTTACATGTTTGAAGGCTCATTAATTGGCCTCCTTGGGCACTCAGTTCGAGTGTTCAAAGCCCCAATTCCAAAAATCCCCTCCAGATTTTTTCTTCACACCGAAGTTTAGCATCACTGCGGTTATTGAAGAAATAAACGTGATGAAGTGTGTTATTTGCGCTCGGTTTTCGATGAAAAACTTGCAAGAACCTGCACTGATCAACACAAATGTTTTACCGAAAAACTCGTGCTAATAGCACAACTATCGGGCCCAAACCCGCGTGGATCCGCGAATCCGCGATTGTAAAAAAAAGGTGATAAGCTTTATTTTATGCACTTTGTAAGCTAGAATATCATACTTTGAGTCCATTCTTACGTAGTAAATTAGATAAACTAGATACTAGGGAGATAAAAAGAAGCATACATTGTTTTATGTTTTCCATGTGGATGGCTAGTTGAATCATTTGCACTCTTAGGTAGATTTTCTTTACCAATTATTTTTCAATTTTTAGGCCTAGAAACCCTCTTAGTCACTACTAAGTATGTCATTACACTTGCACTCTCGAGTGATATTGGGGAATTAGAAAGGAGTGTCCAAGTGTGTTCCATCTTCCTTGCACCAAACAACATAGTAAAAAAATTAAAGTAATAAGTAAGCACCCCATAATGTGCACATCTTTTCTTTAATTTTCCATTTTTTTCAAAATCACACAAGTAACTAGGTGAGGCCAAAACCATAAGGCACCTCATAGTTTGTTTTGCAAAATAAGAGCTAAAAGTGTTGTAAGGACCCCAAATCTCCACATAATCACACAATATAGGATAGTTGTTGTTTTGTTTGCAAAATAAACACTCATTAAATAAAAGGATTTGAAAGAACTCATATGTACACATCTATTATAATCTAAATCTATTTTTTCAATTTTGCAAGGATTGCACAAACACTTAGTGATTAATTAAAAGAAGTAAAGGACCCCACAACGTCAACATGCTACAACTTCAAACATAAATCACTATTTTTATGCTCACATTCACCCTTGCACACAAGGCACTTTCACACATCTAAAGGTGTCTAAATAGATCATTTTAATCTTAGTATGTTCTCCTCCCTGGGCTCATAAGTGATCTAGGAAGATCGGAAAATAATTATGTGTTCTAAAAATACCCTTTTCACACCCCTAAGCAAACGGGATTAGTCCATGACTCCAATCTCAAAGACTTTTAAAAAAAATCAACCATAAGAACTCACTAAAATCCACCACAAGAGGTCACAAAATAATATTTTAGTCTAAGCTAGGATTTCGGGGGTAGGTATCCAAATAACCCATCGTTATCTCTTTTCATTTGAAACTTAGTGGTTGACGATTCAGGGAAATTCAAATCCTCCAATTCAAGTGTTCCAAAGCCATAAGACATGGAGATACATGTGAAGGGGTGAGTGCCAAGGTCTAATTGTTCCACGCGTGCCTTCTTGAGCCACCTAGCTCTTGTGAGGTTATCCAGTCTATTGCCACTTTTTGAGGTTGAGAGTCCCCTTCTGCACTTGAATGAAGTAACCTAGTGGCCAAAACCTAGGATTTTCTACATAGGTGGCGATTGTGGGTTACAACTACACCTTGGTCAAATTTTGTGTGGCTATTGGAAAATATCGCCAATTCTTTCGGGATATGCACCCTCTACCCCTCATTATAACTGATATTTCATACCTTCACTAGCTTCTCTTTCGAGGGATTCAAACCCCATCATTGAGTTCCATTAGAAGGCCCAGTGACATTGAGAGGAAGGATGATAGGTCTCTAGGGCACTCGCTTCTTGTTTGGTTATTCCCCCATGCGGATAATATCTCCAACCTACCTAACCAACATTTTACTTTACAGTTGATTTATGTGTGTTATGTTCATTCATTACTAACCATATGTAGTTTTTAGTCCCTTGTTAAAGTAGGCCATGTTTAGTATTGGTTAACAAGCACTTGTTATATATCATTTCAACTTACCAAAATCACATACATTATTGCTAGTTCAAAACCATAGGGGAGTCACCACCTCTCAGGTATTACAGACACTTGCTTGGCCTCCCACCAGTGTTAGGGGGTATTCTTATTTTTACTACCTCGTCATTTCAACCTCCTTACTCACTTTTGAGTATTGCGGTGCTTGGTTTGGTTCTACCTTCCTTGGTACAATTGCCCCCAACAACCTATCTAGTATCACTTTCTCTTTACGAATCAACTCGCAACCATCAAACATAATGGAAAGAGCACAAAACTTACCATATATAACCTCGTCTTCTTCTTCCCAGTTTGGACAAACTTGGGCCCGATCTCCTAGTTATAGTGGGCATCCACCACTCACAAGGAGTAAGAAGAGGACCACACACTATAAGCACCCATGGCATGGGGGCAATGCTTGTAATAACGGGGGCTCTATAGTTCCCACCATAACTACAATCAAACCAAGCATAAATGTATCACCTATACACGAACTAATCACCCTTGCCTCTTTTGTGAACTCTATGGTCACCCATCCCATTAGTGCCCTGACCTCACTCCGGAGCTAGTCCAAACAGTTTGTTTAGAGTGCACAGAGCATGCTAAAGTTAGTGGTACTCATTTCACTACTTCGACATGCCCCCTCCCCTATCATGAGCTCGTTAGTCCATCAGGTGAGCTTCCATGCACCTCGACGTTATTGGTTATCCCTCAAATGGGTAACCCCACATCTAACCCAATCTACTTCACAACTGATACCCAGTCATGTAGACATGGGGGCACCCCTTCCACCTCTAGTGTCGCAGTATCCACTAGACCTTATATTTGTAAGGAAAATGGAATTTTATACCCACACCCATCACGTGCCATCACGTTTTATTGGGACCAACTTACTCCAACACGCCTACCATCTTCTACCCCATTTCAAATGTGGGTCATCATTAAAAACATTATGGTTTATCGATGTATTATAGATGATGGGGCATCCTCATGTATTATTTCCTCATCATCTTAGAAACAATTAGTCTCTCCTACTCTTGTCTCATCAATGACTAAGTTAAGAGCCTTTTGTTAGAATTAAAGAGATGTGCTCATTTTACCATAAACAATATCATTATTGTCACCCAACCATAGGCATGCAGCCACCCCCAAGAACCATAACCTTTTCTAGATAGAATGAATCTGGAATCAACACTAGAACCAACATATAACCAAGAGAGCTCATCTTTCTCCAAATATAGCTCACCAAACAGAAAGTCCCAAAGCCACAGAACAAGAACAATACTCAACTGCAACAGTTGCAATTGCAGTAGTTGTTGCAGCTGCAGTTGCATTTTCACTTACCAAGAATAACACCAAGAACCATCACCAAGAACACCACCAAGAGATACTAGAGGATAGGTCACACATCTTAGGTTATATGGCGCTAGAGAGAGAGACCAAGAACCATCCCAGAATATTCACCTTCCATCCTTGCAGCTACAGCTCCAAACCTGCGCCAAAGTTGACTGAGAGTGTGTGTGAAGTGTGTGTGTACAAATGAGCTATATCATCTCTTATTTATAGCAGTTCTTGTCACTTTTCTGGGCCGAATTTTCCTTTTAGAATATAATACTTTAATTTTAATTATTTTACTGAGCCGACTTGTCTTATAGGTTTTCTACACATCTGTTTAGGGTTTATCTTGCTTCTGAAATATTCTATTCTATCCAAAGGTTACACATGGAGGTTAATACTTCCTGCAACTACCATAATATCAACACTCCCTCCTAGCTAGGGAGGCATTAACAGGTAGCATCATCATAGCCACATAGGCTATCTCATGATCACGTAGATCAATTCACGAGCAACATCACCATTATCAGTATCAACTGCATCATCTCTCAATGTCATACTCCATCTGAGTAATCAGGCATTATGTTGAATAAGTCACTCACTCAACAGAGTGATACAAGGACCATTCTTCTAATCTGGACCTACATCCTAGAAGAATTACTATCCCAACATATGTTGAAAGTCCTCAATGGCTCCAAGAACCATCATCTCCACTATATCATCTCTAAGTTGTATGATCATATCTAAGTTGTACTAGCATGATGCTCTGCATCATATCTAATCTGTACTAGCATGATGTGGAGTACCATCTTTTTGTCCCTTGGTTATGGAAGAAAGCGAAGATCGAGGAAGAAAAGGTCAAACGCGAACTGCGTGAGAGACACAGTGACTGTCACTTGGTTGAAGTAAGAAAAAGAGAAGAAAAGATGGAGTGAAGTACGTAAAAACAAGCGGTTGAATGAGGAGATTAGGGATGACAGATCAGCAAGAGAAAAGAATCGTAGACAACTCAGCAAGCAGAGAAAGCCACCATTGGATGCTTTGGAGAACCGCGCGAGAGGGGAGGAAAGACAAGTTGGCAAAGACCTGAAAAGGCGGTTCAAGTTGACCTAGGGTTTTAGACACCTAGGGTTTTGGGTAATTAGGGTTTTGACACCTAGGTTTCGACCTAAGGTTGTCCGTGAGGGACTATAATGTATAAATAGAGGTTGAGAGGACCTAGGTCGGGTCGATACTAGTGTTGGATATAGATATTGATTGTTGTTTGAGAGATTATTGTACTGTGAGAGAGAGGAGTGATGAGAGTGAGAGCCTTCTAGTATTGTAAGATATTCAGCTGGGTGCGAAGATCAAGTCCTGTAGCTGGGTGCACAGGAAGGTGGGAGACAGAGAGAAGAAGAGAGAAGATCTGTTGACTAAGAGTGCAGATCAGAACTGTAAGCTTTACCTTAAAATATCATAAGCACGGTTTTGTAGACGTAGCCCTAGAGAGAGGGTGAACCACGTATATTTTGTGTCGTATGTGTGATTGATGCCTGGATCTTTGTCATTGTTATATTGTTATTTGCATTATTGTGTTAGATCAGATGTATAGCTGCGCAGAGTAGATCTAGCTAATAAGAGATATATGAATGTTGCATTATTGTTGTATTAGTTCCACCTGATATTCCCCTGGTTGTAGACATCTTTGTCCTGCAACCCCCCTCTTAGTTTCTTCGGGTGAGACTTCATCTGCTTCACAGGTGTTGTCGAAAGGGACGGTAGTTAGGGTTTTGTTGGTGCGTTGTTGAAGCGTTGAACCCTGGGTCTGCCCCTGTGCCAACAAATGGTTCTGTTGTCGGGACAGGAATTTGTTTAAGGGAATGTCAAGGTGGTTCCCATCAAAGACTGAGATTCAAAAGTGGATAGAGGTTCAAGAGAGGGACTTCGTTGAAGCCCAGAACAAGAACCCTAAACTGAGTACTGAATATTGGCTACAAAGATACATCTTCACCGAAATTCACGAGATCTTCTTTGGGGGAATCCACCAAGAGTTGTTTGAATGGTTGGCTAGGTTAGCCGATACCCAGTTCGAGATTAGATCTAGACCTCCTGTGGTTTGGACGTCGGCACTGATCCAGAAGGTCAAGAGATTTGGCAACACTGTATCCAGAGCAGTAGATCATTGGTTTGATAGTACCATTGGAGGGTATATCACCGAGTTTGTTGTTGACAGAACAAAATCGTATAGCTAAGCCGAGAGATACTTTTTCAAAGGACCTAGAGGAAAATTTTTGCACTTTCTGAAGTTGAGAATCAAGATGCTCTTGCATGAAAACCACATCTTGAAGATACAGTAGATTGGCGGGACCTGAAAAGGCTAATGTTCAAGATCTCGGACAGCGACAGTGACACGGAAGCAGGACATACGCACAGTCGAAAAGTATTCCGAGGGGTTCACCTTGAGAACTTGTTTTAAGCAAAACTACGGAGAAGAGGGTTTCTACAGTGGAGAAGAGGTAGATCTAACCGACAAAGAACATTCGGAGCCCACTAGAACAGAAGAAGGGGAAGTTGAAGAACTTCATCGAAGTGAGCCAGAAACCTCAGGAACTGCACGAACTACTGAAGTAAGTAACATTAATCTTCTATTGTCTCAACAGAACTTAGCGGTCAGAATAGTCAGAACCACCAGAGTCCTCAAAGCACTGTTACTGGTAGCTTAGCATCTACTCAGACAAGAAGCCTAGTCAACTCTATGGCAGATGAAATGAGGCTCCCTATATTTAGAGGAGATGGATCTGAAGATCCAGATCAACATTAGTTTCTGTGTGAAGTTGTATGGAATATTAAAAGTATCACTAACGAAGCCATCAAGAGAACTCAGTTCAGCACTATGCTAAGGGACCACGCACTAAACTGGTACATGAAACTTGTCCAAGGACTGGCGTAGCCTAAGCCACTGAATGATATCAAGAATGCGTTGATTGCAGAGTTTAAGAAACCTAAGTCGGAGTCACAATGTATTACAGAGATAAAAGAAATCAAACAAAAGGTAGCAGAACCTATTTGGGAGTTCGACCAGAGATTCAAGACCCTAACAGGTCGATTAACTTTTCAGATCCCCAATGAACAGAACAAAGAATGGTTCATCATTGCGTTGTTACCACACATCAGAGTCCCTCTGATGCAGCAGAAGATTGCATCGCAGGCAAAATCTTTGGAAATCACCATGAAGCTTGAATCAACACCTATGGGAGAATCGATCTCAAGCATGAGCCATATCTTGAGTCAGCGAACCAATTTGTCTTTACAGGTCGAGGATATGAAGAAAGATAAGGAAAAAGACAAAAGGGAAGATGTCTAATGTGTGAGATGCATATCAGAAGGTCATGATAAGGAACATTGTCCCTTATTCCATGAGTATTTGGCCTCAGGAGCGCCGAGCCCCTTGAAGCAAGTTAACCTGCCCTGGTGTGATATGTGTAGAAATAGACATCGCCCAGGTGAGTGTTATTACATGCAGAAGTATGTTCAGACACCCACAAAATTGTACTGCACATTCTGTAAATTAGCAGGGAACGATGATCGAGATTCTAGAGCTTACGACCTCATGCATGAGAGGTCGAGAGACATATACAAGATTCAAGGTGAAGTACAGCAAGAAGGAAATACTCTGCAGTACAACTCTCCAGGGAGAGGAAAATTCACTCCTCGCGATGGACACAGAGGACGAGGAGGAGGTATGGGCTGAGGCCGAGGACAAATAATCTATTATAACTGTGCACAGCCAGGACACTTAGCAAGGGATTGTCAGAACCCTTGCACAACCTACAGTTATTGTAACTCTTTTGAGCATGTCATAGAAGAATGCCCTGTGCTACTGGATAAGGTTCAGGAAAGATGAGGACCCCAGCATAACCCATAAGTACAACTGATATATGTTGAACCTTGTGGAATCAAACCTAGAGTCGTTGTCATTACTCAAGGAGGCGTTGCTACAGGAGAGGATAGCACAACCCAAAGAAACATTGCAGGAGAGTCAGGTATCAGGAAAGTTGAGGAGAAGACTCAGGCTTTTGATGCAAATAAATAAAGACGAATCTTTGAGGAAGAAAGACAGGATTTTAAGAGGAACCAAGGATCCTCATCTAGAATGCAACCAGAAGTAAAAGAGTACGGAATGTCTTAGGCATTTGATCAATCGGTTGCGCATAAAGAAGGAAAAAAAGTAAGTACGCTCATCGACTTTCTGTACACTTGTCTTAAATTAATTCAGGATGAGAAAGTTGTACAAGAGTTACAAAACCTAATTATGCAGTATGAGCTAGAAAAGGTATACCCCTTGCTGAATAGGGCAGTACACCAGATTGGTAAGAAGAGAAGAACAAACAAAGAATTACATTTGAATGCTCAAATAGGCGAGTATGATATAGACTATGTGGTCCTCGATTTAGGGTCGGAGGTCAACATCATGACGAAGCAAACTTGGGCACTGATGGGAAAACCCAAGATGATATATTATCCTATCAGGCTTTGCATGGCTAATCAACAAGCTTTCAGCCCATTTGGATGATTGGAGCATGTCCCCATAGACATTGACGGAGTTAGAACCTTTGCAGACTTTGAGGTAATTGAAATTGTTGATGATAGTTGCCCTTACCCTACATTACTAGGAATTGATTGGGCCTTCAACAAGTCTACTGTGGTCGATTTAAAGAAAAGACGCATGACATTTGAAGGAGATGGCCTTAGGGTCATTGCACCCTTAGATCCACATGAAGGTCTGCGGTATACAGAACCCATCAGAGAAAAATACTACGCATATGAACTGGAAAACATCTATAAATTAACAACTAGACAATAGGATTACATTAACCCTATTGTCGATGGGAATCTAAGCTGGCGAAGTGACAGTGCATGTTCATGAGATTCAGAAGAAGCACTGGAGAACTGGCAAAACCAGATGTATGAAGTATCCACAAGGAGATGTGCTCGACTGACCAGAGAAGTTCGTTGGATTGGTACAACAACAAGTAACTTACCTACCTTTGACGGTCTGAATCCTTTAAAATCCTTCTTGATGGACTTTGAAACAATTGTACCATAACAATAGAGGTTGTTGGCTATGGATGAGGCTCTGAAAGCTACACCAGCAAGATGGTGGGGGACACATAAAAGCAATATCACAGACTGGACACAATGTCGAACCTTGATGACAGCGCGGTTTTCAACACAAGTAGGAAGCTGCGAAGTCAGGTACACAGGGCGAAGCTACCTAAAGGACCATGTACGAAGCTATGAAGAGGCCTGGAGTGACATTCCTAGAGAACAATGGGTACATAAATTCATTAACACGCTAGACACGACCCCTATTAATTGGTACCTTCAAGCAGAACTGCACCTTATCACCACTAATTGGGAAGGTATGCTTCAGAATTTTGTAACCACCTTTTTATTTGAAAGTGAATTTCCATCAGTAGATCAAGCATTAAATATTGTGAGGCAAAAATTATTTAAAAAGTCATCTAGCCTCCCTTTGGAGCAAGAAGAGGATGAATGGACTACGCCATTCTAGAAATTACAAGGATGTTACAACATTAATTCTGACGAAGATGATGATCCGAGGAAGGTAAACATTGTTGAGATAGAAGGCCACAGGGATGTGGAAGGACCAGGAGTTGAACCACCATTCATTGGACAACCGATCAAGATAAAGAAAGTTAATATTGGGACAGAGGAAACACCGAAGATTGCCAATGTCAGAGATTACTCGGATGCTGCTACCATCGACAAAATTATAGAATTATTGCATGAGTATTAGGACTTATTTCTGACCAAGTTCACTGATATGAAGGGTATCAAAGGACCTATGGGAGAAATGAGAATACCTTTGAAACCAGGTGTGAATCCAGTCAAGCAAAGACCCTACAGATTGAACCCGAAATATAAGGAAAAAGTGAAGATTGAGCTTGACAGAATGCTGGAAGCAGGGATTATTGAACCTGTCGAAGAGTCGGAGTGGATCGTCCCTAGGGTAGTACAAGACAAGAAGACAGGTGAGATCAAAATATGTGTGGACCTCAGAAAGTCGAACGATGCATGTTTGCATGACCCCTTCCCTACACCATTCACAGATGAAGTATTAGACAATGTGGGAGGCCAGAAGGTATATTCTTTTACAGACGAGTTTTCAGGATACCATCAGATCCGGATTTCCAAGGTGGACCACCACAAGACCACATTTTCCACAGAATGGGTATCCTACCAATACACAGTGATTCCATTTGGACTAAAGAATGCCCCAACCATCTTTTCTAGGGTGGTGGTCGAAGCATTCAAATAATTTTTGCATAAGTTTTTAGAAGCCTATTTTGAGGGTTGGACTGTTTTTAGTTTGCTGAAAAATCATGTTGAATGTCTAAGGCTAATGTTGGATAAATGCAGACAATTTCAAATTGCTTTGAATTTGAAGAAGTGCATCTTCTTCTCACCATTTGGAGTATTATTAGGTCATATTGTATGAAAGCAAGGATTGTTGGTGGACCCATCCAAAATTGCAATTATAGTTGATTTGCCACCTCCTACCTCAGTCAAACAACTGTGCACTGCACTAGGACATACTAGCTATTAGAGGAAATTTATTAAAGGATATGCTCAGATTACTGCGCCAATGGAGAAGTTATTAAAGAAAGACTGTCAGTTTGGTTGGACAGAAGAATGCCAGCAGAGCTTCGACACACTGAAACAAAATATGGTGACTGCGCCTATTCTGGTCTTTCCAGATTGGATCCAGGAATTTCATGTGCATGTTGATGCATATTCCATTTCATTAGGAGAAGTACTAGCACAACCTGGAGAAGGGGACATTGATCATCCATTAGCATTTTCCAGCGGAAAGTTATCTACAGCTGAAATCAATTACACTACTACAGAGAGAGAAGGATTAGCCATGGTGTACGCGCTGCAAAAATTCCGCCATTACTTACTAGGAGGACACTTTAAAATGTTTATTGATCACTCTATGCTAAAGTATTTGGTCAACAAGCCAGTGTTGGGGGGGGAGAATATGCAGATGGCTTCTCTTGTTTCAATAATATGACTTTGAGATCATAGTTAAGTCAGGAAGAATGAACAAGGGACCTGACCACCTGTCATGGTTGGAACATGGCGAAGAACCCACCAGTCTGGAGGATACACTACCGGATGCACAACTGCTCGCCATCAGGAATATGGATGACCACTTCACAGACATAGTCCAATTACTATCAACAGGAATGGCTCCAAGTGAGTATACAATTTCCCAGAAGAAACAGCTAGTAGTGTGCGCTGCAGAATTTTCACTAATAGTTGGTCAGCTATATAATATGGGACCTGATGAGATACTAAGAAGATGTGTGATGGAGGCAGAGCGCCCACTGATCCTCGCAGAAGCTCATGAAGGCCTCGCAGGAGGACATTACGCAGGCAAAGCAATTGCGCAGAAGGTTCTACGAGCTGGCCTTTAGTGGCCTACTTTACATAAAGATGCTAAAGAGTATACTAGAGCCTGTGATGTATGCCAGAGAGTTTGAAAACCATCCAGAAGAGATGAAATTCCACTAGCACCGCAGATGACCCTACAAGAATTTGAAAAATGGGTCATTGACTTCATGGGACCTATAAACCCATCAGGAAAGCGCACAAGAGCAAGGTATATTATCACTGTGACATAATACCTGACTAGATGGGTCGAAGCAAGAGTAGTCAAGGACTATAGTGCAAATACAGCCGCGCGTTTTATATTTGATGGCATAATAACTAGGTTTGGATGCCCTAAGACCCTTATGAGCGATCAAGGTACTCATTTCATCAATAAGACAGTTGAAGCCCTGACTGAAGAATTTGCAGTCCACCATCAGAAGAGTACACCTTACCATCCACAAGCAAATAGAACGGTTGAAGCATTTAACAAAATCTTGGAGACAACATTGACAAATATTTGCAGTGTGAACAGGGATGACTGGGATTTAAGAGTACTAGTAGTACTCTGGGCTTATAGAACCACTTGTAAGAAATTAACAACGCAGACCCCTTTCAAGTTGGTTTATGGTCTCAAAGTTGTTGTCCCGATGGAGTACTTGGTACCGATCTTAAGAATTGTTGCATTTACAGACATGGATGATACTGGCACTATTCGTGAGAGGCTTTCCCAGCTGGTTGAACTAGAAGAAGACAGATTTATGGCAGGATTCCATCAGAAGGTACAGAAGGAAAGAGAGAAGGCCTATCATGACAGACACATCAAGAAGAAGGCATTTAAGCCAGGTGATTTAGTACTGGTGTATGATAGTAAATTTATAAGACATCCAAGGAAGTTCAGAACACATTGGCTTGGACCATATGAGATCGCCTATGTTACAGAAGGAGGAGTTGATCAACTGAAGACATTGAAGGGAGAATGGAAAGAGGGATTAGTAAATGGGAATCGATTGAAGTTGTACTATGACAACCAGCTGCCTTGCAGCTCTTAGTAAAAGCAAAGGAGAAAAGGGTCTAGGTACCAAGTGCAGTTGAAACTGGGTACAAGACACAGAAAAGACAGTCTGCACAAGGATGGGAAGAAGACATGGAGCAGAAAGCAAAGGCTGCACTCCGCAGTCCAAAGTTGAAGTGACATGGAAGGATCAGAACTGAAGTGCCTCAAGACGAGTCACAGGTAAGTGTTGAGGGGCTGTTGGCCCTTGGTTATGGAAGAAAGTGAAGATCGAGGAAGAAAAGGTCAAACGCGAACTACACGGGAGACACAGTGACTGTCACTGGGTTGAAGGAAGCAAAAGAGAAGAAAAGATGGAGCAAAGTATGGAAAAGCAAGTCGTTGAATGAGGATATCAGGGATGATAGATCAGCAAGAGAAAAGAATCATAGACAACTCAGCAAGCAGAGAAAGCCACCATTGGATGCTTTGGAGAACCGTGCAAGAAGGGAGGAAAGGCAGGTTGGCGAAGCCCTGAAAAGGCGGGTCAAGTTGACCTAGGGTTTTAGACACTTAGGGTTTTTGGTAATTAGGGTTTTGACACCTAGGTTTCGACCTAAGGCTGTCGGTGAGGGACTATAATGTATAAATAGAGGTCAAGAGGACCTAGGTCGGGTCGGTACTAGTGTTGGATATAGATATTGATTGTTTTTTGAGAGATTATTGTACTATGAGAGAGAGGAGTGATGAGAGTGAGAGCCTTATGGTATTGTAAGATCTTCAGTTGGGTGTGAAGATCAAGTCTTGCAGCTGGGTGTGCAAGAAGGTGGGAGACAGAGAAAAGAAGAGAGAAGCTCTGTTGACTAAGAGCACAGATCAAAACTGTAAGCTTTACCTTAAAATAGCATAAGCACAGTTTTGTGGACGTAGCCCTAGAGAGAGGTTGAACCACGTATATTTTGTGTCGTATGTGTGATTGATGCCTAGATCTTTGTCATTGTTATACTATTATTTGCATTATTGTGTTAGATCATATGTATAGCTGCGTAGAGTAGATCTAGCTGATAAGAGATATATGAATGTTGCATTATTGTTGTATTAGTTCCACTTGATATTCCCCTGGTTGTAGACATCGTTGTCCTGCAACCCCCCTCTTAGCTACTTCGGGTGAGACTTCATATGCTTCGCAGGTGTTGTCGAAAGGGTCGGTAGTTAGGGTTTTGTTGGTGTGTTGTTGAAGCGTTGAACCCTGGGTTTTCCCCTGTGCCAAAACATCTACATCATATCTAAGTCATACTAGCATGGTGTCAATGCACCATCTCTAAGTTGTACTCGTGTGACGTAGATCAATGCATCTGCATCATCTCACTATCCATCTAGTTGGAAATCATCTCCAACACTAGTGGTAGTATCCATGGAAATTAGAACAATTCCATCCAATAGAACACAACTGTGTCTATCCATAGTAGTACAAAACTATTGTCTAGTGGTACACAACCACTCCTAGTAGCACACAACCACTAACCAGTGATACACATTCACTACTAGTGGAGCACATCCACCACAGTAGCATACAACTAATGTCCAAAGACATACAGTCTCCACAACAATCATATCATTTGATATATAAAAAATGTCATGATACGAACTGAGTCATCTGAGCCACTCTCCCACTCACATCTATGAGATTTGGAAGAGCATATGCCCTTGGAAAGTTAAACATCATCCATGGGCTATCTGGACAATTCTTCCCAAGCATTGAAGAATAAGTGTCCTTGATTTCTGAACTTGGACCATTCACCTAATTGATCCATTCTTCTAGCACTAATCACAGTGCAACTTGGAGATAATGAGTCTTCCCTACGAAATGAATGTCCCTGATTGTTGGACCTGGAACATTCAACCTAACCGAGCCATTCTTCTAGCACAAATCACAGTGTAACTTGGAGAGAATGAGTTCTCCCTGGGGAATGACTGTCCAGACCATTTCCTATGGAAATGATTATCCTGCACCAACATCCTACATCGGACCATTCTTCGAAATTGCTCACAATTATGAACTTCGAAAGAATGATTGCCTGAATAGGAAGACCATTTTTCTTGACCACTACTCAGAGTGACTACCAAGGAGAATGATTCTCCTAGACCATTCATCTGCACTGGCCACAAGGGGAATCACTGTCTATGGTACATCAACAATCTATCGGACCATTTTCATTACAAAAATGATTGTTCGCTCTGGACCATTTTTTGAAATGTAAAATGATTGTTCGTCGTAAATCTTGGACCACTTTTCGGACTGGAAAGTGACTGCCCAACCTGGACCATTTTCCAAACTGGAAAATGAATGTCCATAAATCAATAGCATATCAGTGCTCCCTCCCAACCTGGGAGTAATCACTTCCATTTCCAATAAGGAAGTCATCTCCACGAGTCCTAGCTTGTCCCTTAAGTACGTAAAATTTTCATCTTGGATAGAGGATTTACCAAAATATATGTTATATGCTCATCTATGGAGATATACTGGAGAACCACTTCTGCCCTCTAGACTCTATCACAGAGAAAATAATACTTAATATCAATGTGCTTCGACCTATCATGGAACACTAGCTTCTCTGAAATCTTCACTCAACTTTGATTATGACAATATATCACGATCAAATCCAACACCTGATCAGATAGTCCAGAAACTAGCTTACAAAGCCACACTACTTTCGTACAAGCATCACTTTCTTCAATATATTTTTCTTTTGCAGTGTTGAGTGCAATAGACTTATGTTTCCTGCTATCCCATGATATCATGACAAAGCTCAAACTGAAACATATCCAAGAATCACTTCTTTTGTTATCTGCATTCCCTACCCAATATGAAAAGAGAAATCCAAGTAGTTGTATATCGTGACTCAAACTTCCATGAAGACATTTCAAGGCATGCTTTGAAAATATTCAGTTTTCATGGCTAGGCTCCACCTGAAACTATTTTCACAGCAAAGCAAATATCTGGCTGAGTATTCTCCAAATACATCAATGAGCCATTCAATTTTCGATACATGGACGGGTCTACTGGATCAGAGTATCTCTTTTTCATATATGCCATCATGGGAGTTTGTCATGGACTTCTGAAGAACCATTTCAATACACTTCATTTTTCACAGGAAGTTTTCACCACTCTTCCATTGTATATGAGAGTCTCTGCACCAAGTTGCTTGAATCCATGCAAGGTCTTCTTCCATCTGCATACATGGGTCTCTTTCTGGTATACCTCAAAAACTTGAGGTTGTTGTACATATGCTTCTTCCTCAATTACTCTGTTGAGAATAACAATATTTACATCCATTTGATGTAAACCCCAACCCATGGATGCTGCAAGAGATATAATGGCTTGGGTAGAGGTATATCTGGTTACTAGAAATATATGTCATCATAGTCTTCTCCATCCTTCTAGGATAACCCTATATCCCTGAATATATCACCTTGAATCTATCAATGCTTCCATCTTCCATTCCTTCTACTTGACTAGCATTCAAAGATCCTCAAGTGTTAAACACTTGGCTTGTTTTCCAGAGAAAGCTTTTGTTGGAGTCATGTTCTTCAATATATGATGAGGACATCTATTTTGAACATATACGACTGCCATAACTGCTTTTCTCTATAGAAATATGGATAGATTCTATTCATTCATCATTTCCTTAACAAATTCTTCAATGGAATGGTTCTTTCTTTTTGCCACATCATTCTGAGGGACAATTAGCTCCCTCCTAATCCCGGTTGTTTTAGAAAGAGGCAACGAGCTTCTTAGAGGTGTGTTTTCCTCCATTATCAAACCTCAAGATATTTGTATTCTGCTTAGACATTGGTCCACACACATCTGAGTGAAGGATGTACAAAACTCATTTTTTTCTTTCCACGCTTCCATTAGAATTGGTACTTAGTGAGATCACCTGCCTCACCACTTGATGGAGTCATATGATCCATGTTTGCAACTGTCACTATAGCTCCTTCTCAGAGCTATCGCATGTGACCTACCAGGAACAAGAACAACAAGAGGAAAAATATTTCCAATAGCATTTTCATAAAAACATATCTATGGTAACAAGGATGGTAGTCATCATAGAGTTACCAAGGTTCACAGCCCGGTAGAAAACAAGAAATATATTTCTAGAGGAGATGTTAGTTCATTTTGAAATAAGCATCTATATCAATATATTCACATGCCATCAAGTATTCATTATATATAGCAATAATAGAACCTTTCATAGACTTCTTTCACAATTTTTAATGTAGCAACTATCACCCTTGATATATACAAATTGGAAGCTTAACAATTTAATCAAACCTGGAACCTGAAGCTTCAACTGCTATGGAGGGTGTGCTTGTTACTTTGAATGCACTGAATCCAATATTACAGCTTGTACAAGGTCTCTAGTACTTTCCCTACAAACACACTCATGTTTTGCTAGATGATATAACTTGGATAGCATATACAAGTGCATACCTTTGAAGTCTTGTAGCATCGTCCAACTTGTCTTCCAATTTGAAACAAGAATACAATATTGACAGGAAGATATTAGAAGAAGATTCAATGATTAGAACAAGCTAGAAACTCTAAAATTTCAACTTTGACCACAAAATCAATTTGACCAAAAGTCAACCTTTGACTTTGACCAATCAAACTTTGACTTTGACTTTGAATTTGACCAAAAATTCAAACTTGACATTTTTTCTAGTTGATGGTATGAAGACGTGCGCTAGGATAGGGAGCACTAGGATGTCAAGGAATTAGGTCAAACGCTTCATCAGAAGTTCCCAAACACAAGGGTTAGGGTTTGTTGCAGCTGCATAATCAGAAAACCTAGTTGTAGTTGTAATTGGTGCCACAACGAGATTAACAAAGAACTATCGTACTAACTTCCAGTGGTTAGACTGTCTTTGAAGGTAGTGTGGGCCCATAACCTGTTAGAATTAAAGATATGTGCTTGTTTTACCATAGACAATATCACTATAATTTTCACCCAACCATAGGCATGCAGCCACCCCCGAGCACCATAACCTTTTCTAGATATAATGATTCTGGAAGCAACACTAGAACCAACAGATAACCAAGAGAGCTCATCTTTCTCCAAAGATAGCTCACCAAATTGAAAGTCCCAAAGCCAAAGAACAAGAACAATACACAGTTGCAGCAGTTGCAGTTGCACTTACCAAGAATACCACCAAGAACACCACCAAGAGATACCAGAGGATATGGTGCACATATTAGGATATATGGCACTAGAGAGAG
The DNA here is from genome assembly GCA_009831015.1 of Picea engelmannii. Taxonomy (NCBI): domain Eukaryota; kingdom Viridiplantae; phylum Streptophyta; class Pinopsida; order Pinales; family Pinaceae; genus Picea; species Picea engelmannii. The sequence continues at coordinate 273,708 of ML794627.1, forward strand.
AGACCAATAACCATCGCAGAAGATTCACCTTCCATCCTTGTAGCTTCAGCTCCAAACTTGTGCCAAACTTGACTGAGAGAGTGTGTGTACAAATGAGCTAGATCATCTCTTATTTATAGTGGTTCTGGTCACTTGTTTGGGCTGACTTGTCCTTTTAGAATCTAATACTTTAATATTAATTATTTTACTAGGCCTACTTGCCTTCTAGGGTTTCTACACATTTGTTTAGGGTTTCTCTTGCTTCCATATTATTCTATTCTAACCAAAGGTTACACATGGAGGTTAATACCTCCCGCAACTACCATAATATCAACACCTTTGATGGTAGACTATGTCCCCCCTTAGGTATCTTACCCGATATCCCCATTGAGTTAGGTGGTAATATTGTTTTGATCAATATTGTTGTCATGAATGGTCCAATGGATTATATTGTCCTTGGTCGTGATTTCATATATTCCATGAATGTTATGGTGTATTCACTCTTTCAAAACACCATATTCCCACATGAGGGATGCATCATCACCATTGATCAACTCTCCTACTATGATCCCCCCTCACATGCTTCCTAGGAAAAAATTCCTCCTATTGCTCACATCAAGTTCATGTACTATGTGTCCACTATGACTATTTGTCAACACCCACTCCCATTAAAGGAAATCCCATGGATCTAGAACCACCTCCTCACTACTTCGGCTTGCAGACTGGGAAGATGCATTCATCCTTGGGAAGATCCATGCATATTTCTTCCCCCAATTCCAAAAGAAACCATGACCTCTCAACTATGTTATTCCTAGAGGAAAAATAATTCTTTGAGGCCACTACTTCTTTCAACGGTATTAGTGATAACCTCCATCCAAGTTCTCCTATCAACTATTGGCAAGGTCCTAACAATTCAATTGGTGCACCCTCTAATATTATCTCCCTTGACAAGGTCATTACTCCCTCTCAAATAATATCATCTCTTATCATTGATAGGGATGTATGGAATCCACTTACATGATGACCAATCATGCTCATATAGGAGATGTTGACACATAGTTTAAAGTCCCAAATCCCCCCTGTAACATCCCCACTATAATCCTCGGTTTAATTAATGCTTATGTATATATAATATGTGGCTACGTCCAAGCGATGTAATATGTGAATTATATTTCCTTGTTTTATTAATAAAAATGTGATGCCAACTGCTAAGGGGACATGGACAAGAGATGGGGGCTGAATTAATCCACAAGAGAGAGGAGTGTCTAGGATAATGGACAAGAGGGGTCCAAGGGGGAATCACCCATGTATATTAATTTAACCCAATTTTCTAAATTTTCTATTTGTATATGAACCTTTCCATTTTTGATTGAGTGTTCCCAAAGCTAATCATTGAATATATGTAAGAGGGTGGGTGTGAGTAGTCACATCCCAAATTTATTGGGCACATGGGGGTTGAGTACAATCATCTTGGGGAAGGGTGTGAGTCAATAAAGGCAAGCCAAAGAGAGGAAATTCATATGGGTTGGGACATCCATTTTTACACATTTATTTTTTGTGCATGAGGAGTAAGTAGAGAGAAAGAAACAGAGCTTGAAGATGATGCAGCCATGGAGGGAAAATTCTAGAGCATGCTAGAGTGTAATTGGAGAAAATTGGAGCTGGAAAAATAAAGAGCCAGGTTTTTAGGCTTGAAGAGTGAACTCCTGTGTGAGTTTCACTAAAACAAAAAGTGGTTGTTGTTGGTATGCTGATAGTTTTCCTAGCATCAATTTCCCTTGTGCTCTCAGCTGAGAGATTCCTAGCTACATGTGCCAGAGAGACCTTGATAAATGAATGGGATTATTGAGGAACTGAGATCAATGAAGGGGTACGTTCCTTGGGTTAGAAAGGTCAAGAGGAAGAGAGTAGGTGGAAAATCGGGGTAGTTGTAGGACAATATCAGTTGGGTTGATAGTTTTATGAGTTGTGAGTAAAATGTGAGAGACCACCCTCTTTTGTGGATTACTAGCCTCAGTTTGAGGGTGTCTAGATTTTGAGATTTGGAATAGTCAGTCTATGGTTGGGTGGAATATCCATCCCAAGAAGTTGGTTTCACAACTGTTGTGAAAAGATAAGTGTTTTATCTTGTTGTTGTGTTAAATTATGTGTTTAATTGTTGTGCATGAACTCTATGTATTTGGAAGTGATTTATATGTTGTTGTAATGAGTTGTTTAGTTGCATTTCATGTTGATTATTAGAATGTTGTAGATGCTTCTATTTTGTGGTTATAGATAGTAGCTAAATCTATTTTAATTGGTAGTTGAAATCTACAGGAAATGGGTTAATTGTAAACGAATTAAATTGGTTAGAAGAAATTTCATTTTTATATATATTATGCACCATAATGTCCCTTAGTTGGGTTGGGGGACATTACATTATGGTATCAGTTCTTCTGGTTCAAACACCAGGCTTGTATGGGATCAAACATGAGTGAATTGGTGAAATTTATTTTTGTAGATTTTGTCTGTGACGGGTTTGGGGAAAAAAAGATATTTTAGAAAGAAATCCCTAATTTCGTGAGTGAAATTCGAGTTTTAATGACTTCAGACAATTTGATATGGTTAATGGAATAGAGTGGTTAAGTTGTAGATCAAAATTCGACCTGGAATGGTCAAAATTTTAAGTTTTGATGGCCGCTTGTAGAGTTAAAGGAAGTTTGGGGAATTGACGACTGAGATCATGTTTGATCTTGTGATTGACGATCGAGATTCACTGTGATAAATTTAAAAATTCTTAAGGATTCAGCCATTTGAAAGGTTGATGGGATCAACAACTGAGATTAAATCAAGATTTATGAAAGGGAGCAAATTGACGGTCCAGATCAATTAGAGAAAAGTCGAAATTTTTTCTAAGTGTTAAAGTTCACCAAAAGAAATCGTCAACGGTCGATGGATGGATCGGCCAAAATGGCGAAGATTTTGGATTCGACCATAAGAAATCTCTGATCATATATGGTCTATAGTCATGGGTTGGTCGAATCTACTAAAGTGTTTCCAATCGCCAACAGTCAAAGGGTCCATGGTCGGGCATCGGTTGATTCAGTGAAGTGTCCCAAACAAGCAACAAAATTTGTTGATGGCCAATGGGTCGATGGTGGGAGGTCATCTAAATTCGGCTGAGTGTTCAAACCAATCAAGAGAATCTTTTGAGGGCCGATGCACCAATGGTTCGACGTCTACCGAGGTTGGGGTGGTATTTGGGTTGTCCAAGAGAATCGACTAGTGGTCGATGGGGGAAAGAGGATGATGATGTCATCATCCACGTTTCATGTCACATCAACATCCATGTGTCATGCCATGTCACCCAATTTACCACCTCAGGATGATGTGTCATGCGACGTCATCATCCACGTGTCATGCCACGTCAACAACTTCCACGCCATCCAATAGAAGTGGTCGATGGTCGATGGTCAAATCGATCGATTTGGGAAAGAGTTCAAGATTCATCGGGGATCGTCGATCACTGATGGGCCGGTGGTCAAGCATCGACATATTCAGCGGATATTTTTTCATCTTCCAACAAATATCGTCGACGATCGATTTAATATTTGTTTGAAAATTGGGTGTCGGGGAATTGGACTGACGACCGACTGTCGGATCGGTAGCTTTGGAAAAATGTTTTGTGCATCCAAAGGATGATACCAATCGTCGATTCCCGACAAGGTCAGATCAATGTTTTTGTGTATTGTTATTTGAGATCAACGATTTAGATTTAAATAACTATTACAATAGTAAAACAATGAATTTTGTGTGAAAGTTTATGAAGTTTTCATATTTTTGAAGGTCATTAACTTGCAGGTCATTTTTTAGGCCATAAATGACATTTTTAGCAAGTCAAAAACCATTGGAATAGAGTTTACCATGGTACACTTCATACCTAAATATTAAGTAAAATAACTTGAAGAGATCTATCCAACGAGCTAAATGGTTCACGAAACGGAGCTCGTATGAGAAAGTTACAACCAAAACAGTGAGGGTAAAATTTTAGCACCAGTATTACTTCCAGAGGACATAACTCTATGCTCATAAGTTCATTTGGGGCACAAGAATATTCTATGGAAATATTATGGCCTATAGAATCTAGAGATGGATTCATATTTTGGTTATGGGTACTTGAAAATGTGCAGGAAGATAAATAAGACACTTGTAGCATACATGAGTAAATTGAGTAAAACAACCTAAACTTCTTCGGACCATAACTTTCGGCTCGGAGCTCGGATTTGAGAAAAAAAATAGTGGTTGGAAAGGTATTTAGGAGTAGAATACATATGTCAAGCCATAATTTTTATTTGGGAAATTAAATTTCTCATAAATTAATAAATATATTTTTGTAGCAGTAAAAAGAGTGGAATTGCAGCATGTAGTTGTAACTTTTCACTCAGAATTCAGATTGAGACATGAGTACAGTCGTTGGGAAGATGTTTTGGGGAGGAATGCATAAATAAAATCAAAATTTGAATTGGTGCAATGTGTCCTTCAAAAATTTATGAAGAAATAACTTGTATTCTATATTATTAAATTTTTATGCTATGCATATTTCTAACAGTGATTATTACATGCACATTTCTTACAGAAATATAGATACAAAAAGAAATTTTAGTTCTTATATGACGACTAGAGTTGTGGAATATGCTAAAGGATCTTACATCCATGAGGAATAGATCATATGTATGCATGTTAGCATGGGGAATGCTGAGACATAGTCAAATGGAAGAAGAGATAGGCAAGAGCATGTCACTATGATAAGCCTGCATAAGGAAGTGCAGAGCTACATAGTTGATAATGAAAAGATTATGAAGGCTCAGGGAGAGATACTTCAGAGCTTAAACATGTTGCATAAGCAAGTTAAAAAATATTCTGGCACCAAGCAAGAAACTAGTGATAGACAAGTGTCGATATCTAGATCCCATAGAAAAAGGGATGATCATGGAAATGATAGGTAGTCAAGAAACATGAGCATGTGTCATCATTCTCCAAGGAAGTCCACTAGAATAACTCATGCAATTTGAGGACTAGAAAGAAACCCAAGTGTGTCTCTTGTTCGGAGGAAAATAAGAAGGCCTGAGGCAGACATTTTGCAAGGTGAACTCAGGAAAATCAAGCCACCTACTTTCAATGGTGAACACATGAAAGGAGAAGAGGCGGGGGCCTAGTTGTTGGAAATGAAGAAATATTTTCAACTGCATGATTACCCATCCTGGGTAGAAGCTAGGAATTCCACCTACCACTTGCAAGGAAAGGAAGCCATGTGGTGGGATCAACTTAAGCAATCCATGAACCTTGATGAGAAGAGGATCTCATGGAGGTAGTTCAAAGGATATTTCCAAGAGAAATATTTTTTCGAGCATTACTATGAGAGAAAGATGAAAGAGTTATTTTAACTCAAGTTGGGAACCATGACAGTGGAGGAATATGAGAAGTGATTCTTTGAATTGTTGAATTATGTTGACTTCATCAAGGATGAGCAGGTTAAAATACAAAGGTTTCTAAGTGGGTTACCCTCCTTCTATAGAGATAAGATATAATATAATAATACCAAGACTTTGGAAGAAACCATAAGGAGAGCAAGGCACCTTTATGAGAAAAGCAAAGGAAGGCTAGTTTTCTAAAAGGCTTGGAATGGCAAGATGAAGGGAAAAAGGATCAAAGGCATAAAGGTTTTAAACCACCCTTTTTCAGAAATAACTCTCAAACAAATAAGCAAGGCCAAGAAACCCAAAATGATCAAAAGAATGTAGTGCCATTTGGGAAAAGGCCAAGGAAACAACATGTTCAATGTTGGGGATGTGAGGGAAATCAATTATATAGGGGCTGCCCTCACAAAGGAAAAATAATGAGGACTATACAAAACATTTAGGAGGTTGAAACAATGGAAGACATGGTAGGAAGCATGCCAAGGATTTATGCAGCCTTGGACAACAAGCAAACATAGTATCAATCCCCCATGATCGAAGTGGAAGGTAAGATTGATAACCAACCCATAGCAATTTTAATTGATTATGGAGCTAGCCATAATTACATAAATGCTAGCATTGTTGAAAGTTTCACTTGCAAATAACTAAGCATAAGAAATCTTGGTTAGTTCAGTTAGCCACAGGGGCTAAGAGAAAGATCAATGAGTTGGTTAAATATTTTCAAATAGACATGAATGGAATCAACACAAAGTTATATGTAAACATCATACCATTGGGTTCATATGATTGTCTAATTGGCATGCATTGGTTCGAAAAGCATCATGTTTTCCTAGATTTTTAAAACAAGACAATCACATGTCTTGATGAGGTATGGCAACAAGGCAAGATTCAAGTCATTCCAAGAGTTGTAGTTGTTAGAAAGATTTCGGCTATGCAGTTGAAGAAGAGCTTTAGGAAGGGATGTTAGATGTTTGCAACCCGTATGGAGGAGGCATCCAAAGACAAAGTGGCAAGCATCAAAGACCATCCAGTCTTGAGGGATTTTGAAGATGTTTTTAGAGAAATTCTAGGATTTACACCAAAGACATTGATTTATCTATTGATTTGGTGCCAAGATCTTCCCTAGTGTCCAAGACACCATACATAATGGGTACACCAAAACTAAAAGAGTTTCAAATGCAAATTGAATAACTTTTTAAGAAGGGGTATATACACCCAAGTGTGTCACCTTGGGGAGCCTTGGTTCTTTTTGTGAAGAAGAAGGATGGAACCTTAAGGCTGTGTATTGATTCCAGGAAGCTTAATAAGGTTACCATAAAGAATAAGTGTCCTTTGCCCATAATTGATGATTTGTTTGATCATCTGAAAGGTGGAAGAATCTCTTCCAAGATTGACTTGAGATCAAGTTATCATCAATTAAGGATGAAGGAAAAACACATAGCCAATACAACATTCAGAACAAGATATGGGAAATATGAATTCACGGTAGTGCCATTTGGACTATCAAATGCCCCAACAATATTTATGTGTTTGATGAATGGAGTGTTCATGGAGTTCCTAGACAAGACTTTTGTAATTGTGTTCCTGGATGATGTACTCATCTAATCTAAATCCGAAGAGGAACATGAATAACATTTAAGAATGGTGTTGCAAGTTTTAAGAGAGCATAAATTGTATGCTAAGCTAAGTAACTGTATCTTTTATCAAAAGAAGATTCACTACTTGGGGCATATAATATCAACAACAGGTATAGAAGTTGATCCTAAGAAGATAGAGGCCATTAGAGGATGGTCAACTCCAAAGGATGTGATAGAGGTCAGATCATCCATGGGTCTTTCCAGTTATTACCGAAGATTCATAAAAGGTTTTTCAAATATTGCAAGTCCAATCACTTCTTTGCAAAAAAGGGAGTGAAATTTGAATGGACTTCCAAGTGTGAAGAGATTTTTCAACAGTTAAAGGGAATATTGACAAGTGCACCAACATTGAAGATTGCAGATCCAAATGAGGATTTTGGTGTGTGCACTTATGCATGCAAGGAAGGGCTTGATGGAGTCCTTAGTCAAAAGGATCATGTGGTATGTTATGAGTCCAGAAAATTAAAAGAGCATGAGAGGAATTATGCTACACATGACTTGGAGTTAGTAGTGATTGTACATGCATTGAAAATGTGGAGGCATTACCTTATGGGTAAGAAATTCGAGCTAAAAATATACCACTATGGTTTGAATCATTTGTTTGGACAACCAACACTAAATTCTAGACAAACTAGATGGTTGGAATTTATGAGTGAATATGACTTCGAAATTAAGCATATAAAGGGAAAGGAAAATCAAGTGGTTGATGAACTCAAAAGGATTTCTCATGAAGTGCATATTGCAGCCATCGACATGTACATGACAGATCTAAATGACAAAATTATTGGAGCAGCTAATTTAGATCAACACTATGTGAAAATAAAACAGACATTACAACAAGGTAATTTTCAACATAAAATTAATTAGTATGAGCTAAAAGAGAATGGAATTTTTAGGTACAAGGGAAAAATATATGTGACGAATTCTAGTGAGCTAAAAAATGTAGTTTTGAAGGAAATGCACAATATGCCATATGTCGGGCACCCAGGATATCGGAAGATAATTGCAGCAGTAAGAAGGAAATATTTTTGGCTAGGAATGAAGAAAGAAGTGGCTACTTAACTAGCCAGATATCTAGAATGCCAAAAAGTAAAGACATAACATAGACATCCAGCAAGTTTTCTACAACCATTGCCCATTCTAGAATGCAAGTGGGAAATTGTCACTGTTGATTTTATCACTAAGCTACCCAGAACAATGAAGCAGCATAATTCCATCATGGTGGTGGTGGATAAATTGGCTAAATCATCACATTTTAATCCAATAAAGACTACACAGAAGGCAACAAATATTGCAGATATTTATATGAGAGAAGTTTCTAGGCTACATGGGGTACCTAAAGCAATAGTTTCAGACATAGATCCAAAGTTTGCTTCTAATTTGTGGAAGGGTTTGTTCAAGGTATTTGGAATAAATTTAAATCTTAGTACAACATATCATCCACGGTCAAATGGGAAAACATAAAAGACTAACAGGATAATTGAGGACATGCTTAGAATGCATGTGATGGATCAACCATCAAAGTGGGAATATTATATTCATTTATTTGAATTTTCCTACAACAATGGGTATTAGACCTCATTGAAAATGAGTCTATTTGAAGCATTGTATGGAAGAAAATGTAACACACTGGTCAATTGGGATAATCCAGTAGACAAAGAAGTTGTTGGGACAGAACTTCTAAAGGAAATGGAAGAGAAGATGGAAAAGATAAAGTAGAATTTGAAGGTTTCCAAGGATAGGCAGAAAAGTTATGTAGATAGGAACATAATTTTAAAATATTTTAAAGTGGGAGAACATGTGTTCTTAAAATAAAAGACAAAGAGAAGTTCGATAAGATTAGGAATTTTCCCTAAGTTGGAGGAAAGATATTGTGGTCCTTTTGAAATATTAGAAAATATAAGTCCATTTGCATACATGTTAGCTTTGTCTGCATCCATGAGAGTGCATAATGTATTTCATGTGTCATTGTTAAAGAAATATGTTCATGATCCTAACTACATAATTGATTGGAATATGATCCAGGTGGAGCACGAAGGGGATTTATGGGTAGAACCAGTATGCATCCTAGACCGGAAAGTCAAGGTGCTCAGGAAAAAATCCATAGGGATGGTAAAGGATCAATGAACCTGCTACGGTCCTGAATATGCTACATGAGAGCATGAAGAAAACATGCGAGCATAATAACCACAATTTTTTGAAATTTTTAAGAAGACAGAATGCAAGACTTTGTTTTGAGCAGCTAGAGTTCCAAAACCACATCTCAGATTCCTATACAAATGCATTGGGGACCTTGATAAAAGAATGGAACATTCCTTTGGTTAGCCTTGATAAAAGGATGGTACATCCCTTGGGTTTGTTAAAATTTTGGTATGCTCGTTTAACCATAGACAATGTCACATCATTGTCACCCAACCATAAGCACAAGTCCACCCCTAATTACCCTAACATTTACTTATAATAATTCTGGCAAGACTACTCCAAAACCAACAGATAAACCCTAGCTTCTAACTGCAACAACAACTCAAGACAAGTAGAGTGCTCCTTCTCCAAGGGTAGCACACAAGAGAGAGAGTCTCCATATCCATAGAACAAATACCATACATAAATATAGTAGTTGCAACTGCACTACTCTCTCAAACTTGTGCCATACTTAGAAAGAATATCACCAAGAGTATCACCAATAATTTCACCATTAGAATCACCAAGAATATCACCAAGAGAATCAATAAGAATATCACTTGATATCACTATAGAGAGATACCAAGACCAAGAGATGACCATACGCCCTTATTCCTCCTTGTATTTTTAGTTGTAGTTGTAGCTACAACTTTCCACAATAATTGCACACTAACTGGGTATCCAATTGATCTAGAACGTCCTCTATTTATATTAAACTATCCAGTGAATTTTCTGGCTAAGCCGACCTGACTTTCTGGTAATTATATTTTCTATTTATCCTTTTCCTGTGGAGCCTACTTGTATTTTTGGAAGAAATATTCTAATATTATTTATTATGCTAGTCGACTTGTCTTCTAGGGTTTCCACACATCTATTTAATGGTTCACTTTCTTCCATAATATTCCATTCTAAGTCAAAGGTTACACATGGAGGTTAATACCTCCCATAGCTATCAAAACTTCAACACTCCCTCTTAGCTAGGGAGGTATTAACTAAGATGTTCTTCATGTAGTTGTCTCAAACACATCCATCCATATCACATGGAATCGACAATACTGGCATGGTCTTGCAGACTAGTCTACAAGTAGCATCACATTTATATCCACACAAGATATACATAATGCAACATGACTGCACCCCATGCATCCAAGGTCTGTGGGTAGCTCTCAATAGCTACAACATGTCCCCAAGACATCCACTACCCTGCAATGCATCAATAATTAATCATGTGCATCCTCGGTCTCAGTGCCAACCCTTTTTCATGATGGATGAGATACACTAGACTTAGTGCCAACCCTTTTTCATGATGGATGAGACCCACCAGACTCAATGCCAACCCTTTTTCATGTTGGATGATATTTTTACATACTCAATGCCAACCCTTTTTCATGTTGGATGAGTTCCACCTATCTCAGTTCCATTCTTTTTTCATGCTGGATGAGAACACTCCCTCTGAAGAGGGACCAAGCCAAGCTTGTCCCTGAAGTACTCAAACTTCATCCTCGACAGTAGCTAGGTAAACTCATTTGCAACCTGATCCTTTGTAGTCATGAAACTGGAGCCTCACTGCTCCCTTCTGCACCATATCCCTGATATAGTAATATCTGATCTCGATATGCTTCGACCTATCATAGACCACAGGGTTCTCTGATGACTTCATGAAACTATAGTTGTCACAAAAGATAGAGGTCTCCTCCAAATCGAGATCAAACAATCATGTAATCATCTTCTGAAGCCACACTTCTTTTCCATAAGCTGAACATGCTACCACAATTTCTTGGTAAATCCCAATCTCATAAATAAACTATCTAATCTTGTATATCATGCCCTAGGTTCCTTCTTAGGACCGTACAAATCCTTCTTCAATATGTGGACATGATAATCCTTCTTATGTATCTTATGGTTGCTCTATGTATACTTCTTTTGACTTCTAGAGCAATTTTCTCATCATAGTCTTCTCCCTCTTGTTGGGAGAATCCTCTAGACACAAATCAAGATTTGTACATATCTATGCTTCCATTAGAAACATGTTTGATCTCGTAGATCAATTTGGAAGTCACCACTGACTTCCCCTCTGGTCTCAAGGAAAAATATCCATATTCCAGTCCTTCTGTCTGGCTTCCTCCTCTGTCACTGAAACTAGGGAAACTTCCCAAGAGGTATCATATCTCCTCGAAGCCTCTGAAGCTTTGATCTAGCCTCCTCAACTCATGGCACATGTCTGACATTATTGGAATATGTCTCTCTCTTCCATATGAACCTGAGGAGGAATACTTTCTTAATGAAATTATCTAAGTCTCCATTCTCCCTCGGAATCTTAACTCCCTCTGAGTTTGTATGATCTTCGGAGCCATCTTCTACCTCTGTGATATGGCTCATCAATGTTGCATCCAAAAAATTGTCATGGGACCATATCAGTCTCTTCCTGGTTATTGCAATGACTATGGGTAGGCCCATATAGCTCTAATAACTCTTCCTGATGATATGAAGAGTGATCAACTACACTAGAGGGATTTGTTTAGACATCTTTGGAGCCTTCTGCTCCTTACAATCAATCTCCATATGAGATACTATCTCGCAAAAGTACCCTTCTTCATCTTCTTCTTCTTTGGTACATGGATGCATACGGTCATGTATACAACTTCTTATTGATATAGTCTTCTCCATGTCTCAAACTAGAGACCATCTAATATGTTGTCTCTTGCAACCGTCACTATAGCTTCCCTTACAGTTATCACCTATGACCTGCCCAGAACAAGGACAACAAAGGGGAAAACAGTGGACAAGAATAATACTCTTATAATAAAAATAAGAACGAGAACAATAGTCACAGTAGCTCCTTCTCAGAGCTATTGCTTGTAACCTTCCAAGAGCCAAAATAAAAATACAATAATAGGAACACCACTCTTCTAGTGTTGTGATCAATCATTCTTCCATGGTAACCTCCATGGAATTTATAAAATAACATGTTTGAGACAAGAGAAACAAGAGAAAAAGGTATAATATCATTTTCATAAGAACATATCTATGTCAAAAAGAATAAAAGACAATCTCATGGAAATCACCATATTGTTACCAAGATGACCTGCCTGGAAGAAAAACAAGAAGTAGCTCCTAGAGGATATGTTAGTTCATCTTGAAAACAAGTACAATAAGCATTTATATCAATAGTACTCACATGTTGCCAAGTATTCATTGTATCTAGCAGTAATAGAACCTTTCAAGGATTGTTGTCACAACAAGTAATGTAACAATTATCAAACTTGATATGTGCAAATTGGAAACTTATTAATTTAATCAATCAAACTTGGAACCTGGAGTATTATCTTCAAGAACGAGTGTTTTTTATTTTTTTATGAGTGTTCTTCACTCAATATGACAAGTATTATCTTCAACATGTCCCATGTACTTAAGACAATATGCTTTCTTGACAGAAATTTGAGTTAGAGAATATAATGCAAATAAACTCTAAAATCTCAACCTTAATCAATCTAATACTTTGACTAAAGTTAGTTTCTGACTTTAACTTTGAACAAAGGTTAATGTGATAATCACAACTTCAATAGATAAAAATACAACTAGATGCTCATAAGATCACAATAATTCCATAACAGCTAGAGGCATATGAAAAAAATCAAACCTAGAGTGTGTTGTTCCTATGAATGTGTTGGATCTGATATCCCTCTTGATCTACGATTGTTGCTTGGACAAGAGATCCCTTCTCCTGCAATCACACTCAAAATAGTGATACAGTTTAAATATATATAAGTACATACCTTCGGCAGCATTGACAGGCAGTGGCACCATCCGGAAGCAACGACAAGCAATGACGAACCTTAAAAATTTAAAGGTGCTCCAAAATGTAATATAAAGGTAGTTGGATATACTCTAGGGTAAGTCACTCTAGGACAACAAAAATTAGTCCCAACACTTCAAAAAAAAACTTCACTACAACTAGTGTCGGCACTGCAACTAGTGTTGCAACTGAAACTGTAATTGGTGTTTCTATTGGCACTACAAATGGTTTTTCAGCTAGCATGAAGAAACTGACATGAAGGAAATAGCACGAAGTAACTGGAACTGCAAATGCAACTGTTGTTGTAGACCTAGGGTTTTATGAGGAAACCCTAATTTCTCAACTTTAGAAATTTGCATAATTTATTTGGGGAAGATATGTGCCCTACTTAGGCGACCTTCTTAGTGAGTTCAGTAAGTGCTCAATGAGATTGAAAATGGGGGAAACTAAGGATATTCCTTTCAGCGGTTAGACTATTATGAAGGAAACTAGCTCTGATACCATGTTAAATTTTTGGTATGCTTGTTTAACCATAGACAATGTCACATCATTTTCACCCATCCATAGGCACAAGGCCACCCCTGAGCACCCTAAACTTTACTTAGAATAACTATGGGAAGCCTACTCCAAAATTAACAGATGAACCCTAGTTGCTAACTACAGCAACAACTCAAGACAAGTATAGCACTCATTCTCTGAGGGTAGCGCACAAGAGAGAGAGAGAGAGTCTCCATATCCACAGAACAAATACCATACACAATTGCAATAACTGCAGTTGCAATACTCTCTCAAACTTGTGCCATACTTAGAATAATTTCACCAAGAGTATCACCAATAGAATCACCAAGATAATCACCATGAATATCACTTGATAGTGCTAGAGAGAGACCAAGACCAAGAGATGACCAAACGCCCTTATTCCTCCTTGCAATTGTGGTTGTAGTTGCAACTGCAACTACAGCTCTCCACAAGAATTGTGTGCTAACTAGATATCCAAATGAGCTAAAATGTCCTCTATTTATATTAAACTATCCAGTGACTTTTTTGGCTCGGTCGACCTGAATTTCTGGTAATTATATTTTGTGTTTATCTTTTTCCTGTGGAGCTGACTTGTATTTTTGGAAGATAATATTCTAATATTATTTATTCTATTATTCGACTTATATTATAGGGTTTCCACACATATTTTTAATGGTTCACTTGCTTCCATAATATTCTATTCTAAGTCAAAGGTTACGCGTGGAGGTTAATACCTCTTGTAGCTACCAAAAAATCAACAGATTTATCCCTGATAAAAATATGGAACAGTCCTTGGGTCATCCCTGATAAACGAATGGTGCATTCCTTGAGTTGATGAGTTGAGGGGAATATGTGATCTTGGTTGGAGCTGCTGCTAGAGTTGTCAAATTGCATAATTTTATTTCTAGGTATTGTGATGTGAATTTTCATATATGTATATCGGCATAGAGTGCAACGAGGTCAGCGCACAATTTTATGGGAGGGGGAATGTAACATCCCCACTATAATCCCTAGTTTAATTAATTCCTATGTAGATATAATATGTGGCTATGACCAAGCGATGTAATATGCGAATTGTATTTCCTTGTTTTATTAATAAAAATGTGATGACCACTGCTAAGGGGACATGGAAAAGAGATGGGGGATGAATTAATCCACAAAAGAGGGGAGTGTACAGGATAATGGACAAGAGATATCCAAGGGGGAATTACCCATGTATATTAATTTAACCCATTTTCCTTAATTATATATACATATATGAACCTTTCCATTTCTGATTGAGTGTTCTCAAATCCAATCATTGAATACATGTAAGATGGCGGGTGTGAGTAGTCACATCCCAAAGTTATTGGGCACATGGGGGTTGAGTACAATCATCTTGGGGAAGAGTGTGAGTCAAGAAAGGCAATCCAAAGAGAGGAATTTTGTATGGGTTGGGACAACAATTTTTACACATTGAGTTTTTGTGCATGAGGAGAAAGTAGAGAGAAAGAAACATAGCTTGAAGATGATGCATCCATGGAGGAAAAATTATAGAGAATGTTGGAGAGTAATTGTAGCAAATTGGATATGGAAATCTAAAGAGCTAGGTTTCCAAACCTGAAGAGTGAACTCCTATGTGAGTTGCACTAAAAAAACAAGTGGTTATTGTTGGTTTGTTGATAGTTTTCCTAGCAACAATTTCCCTTGAGTTCCCAGTTGAGAGATTCCTAGCTACATGTGCCAGAGAGACTGTGATAAATTAATGGGACATCTGAGGGACTAATATCGATGAAGGGTTACATTCCTTGGGTTGGACAAGTCAAGAGGAAGAGAGCTGGTGGAAAATCGAGGTTGTTGTAGGAAAATATTAGTTGAGTTGAGAGTTTTATGAGTTGTGAGTGGACTGTGAGACAACACCCTCTTTTGTGGATTGCTAGCCTATGCTCAGGGGTGACTGGCTATTGAGATTTGGAATAGTTAGTCTATGCTTGGGTGGAACGTCAATCCCAAACAGCTGGTTGCACAACTGTTGTGAAAAGATACGTGGTTTATCTTGTTGTTGTGTTAAATTATGTGTTTAATTGTTGTCCATGAACTCTATGTATTTGGAAGTGATTTATATGTTTTTGTAATGATTTGTTTATATGCATTTCATGTTTATTATTAACATGTTTAGATGATTCTAATTTTTTGTTATAGACAGTATCTAAATATGTTTTAATTGCTAGTTGAAATCTACAAGAATTAAGTTAATTGTAAATTAATTAAATTAGTTAGAATAAATTTTGTTTTTATGTATATTCTGCATCGTAATGTCCCTTGGTTGGGCTGGGGGATGTTACACGGATATTACACAAAATAGTGGATCTTATACACTATTTCATATCCTCTTCGGTGGATGTCAAACCTTAAACTACCTATTTTTATACCTGGGTCCTTCGTCTTGGGTATTTGGCAACAACCCTTCCTCTAGTCCTCATTTCATAATACAGGGGGCAATACCATTTCCTGCATTGGTCCCACAAGACCTAGCTCTCGACATAAAACCAACACATAGTATACCCTTTGTAGGAAGCATTATAGCACCACATTGTGCTCTATTCCCCCATACATCATGTGATTCCAAGCCACATGGCCTAATCAGAATGATCCACCAATATAGTTCCATTACTTCTTGTGGAGAGGCCCCCTTAGCCTTGGTCATTTTAATTATCATCCATAATGGAAACATGGCCTCCTTCAGGGAGTTTCTTTTCAAGGAATCCATGGTTCCCCTACCTCCTTCAAGGATTTCCTTTTCTAATAACCCATGGTTCCTTGGCCTCCTTTATGGAAGTGCCTTTTTTCGAGAACCCATGGTTCCTTGGCCTCCTTCAGGGAGTTCCTTTTCTAGAAACCCATGGTTCCCTAGCCTCCTTTATTGATCCGGATTATTTTCGGAACGAAATGACAAAAGAGATATTACAATCAAATACTCCTGAAAATTGCCAGAAACAGAGAAATATAGCAATACTTGATTTCTATTAATGAAATAATTGTAAAGAGATTGTAAAAATATAGAGTGCAAGACTTGCTAGAATGGTGGAAGATTTATCTCTGAGGAGAGATGTGACGTCTATGCTCATTC
>ML794627.1:290484-322411 GCA_009831015.1 Picea engelmannii
CATGAACCTTGATGAGAAGAGGATCTCATGGAGGTAGTTCAAAGGATATTTCCAAGAGAAATATTTTTTCGAGCATTACTATGAGAGAAAGATGAAAGAGTTATTTTAACTCAAGTTGGGAACCATGACAGTGGAGGAATATGAGAAGTGATTCTTTGAATTGTTGAATTATGTTGACTTCATCAAGGATGAGCAGGTTAAAATACAAAGGTTTCTAAGTGGGTTACCCTCCTTCTATAGAGATAAGATATAATATAATAATACCAAGACTTTGGAAGAAACCATAAGGAGAGCAAGGCACCTTTATGAGAAAAGCAAAGGAAGGCTAGTTTTCTAAAAGGCTTGGAATGGCAAGATGAAGGGAAAAAGGATCAAAGGCATAAAGGTTTTAAACCACCCTTTTTCAGAAATAACTCTCAAACAAATAAGCAAGGCCAAGAAACCCAAAATGATCAAAAGAATGTAGTGCCATTTGGGAAAAGGCCAAGGAAACAACATGTTCAATGTTGGGGATGTGAGGGAAATCAATTATATAGGGGCTGCCCTCACAAAGGAAAAATAATGAGGACTATACAAAACATTTAGGAGGTTGAAACAATGGAAGACATGGTAGGAAGCATGCCAAGGATTTATGCAGCCTTGGACAACAAGCAAACATAGTATCAATCCCCCATGATCGAAGTGGAAGGTAAGATTGATAACCAACCCATAGCAATTTTAATTGATTATGGAGCTAGCCATAATTACATAAATGCTAGCATTGTTGAAAGTTTCACTTGCAAATAACTAAGCATAAGAAATCTTGGTTAGTTCAGTTAGCCACAGGGGCTAAGAGAAAGATCAATGAGTTGGTTAAATATTTTCAAATAGACATGAATGGAATCAACACAAAGTTATATGTAAACATCATACCATTGGGTTCATATGATTGTCTAATTGGCATGCATTGGTTCGAAAAGCATCATGTTTTCCTAGATTTTTAAAACAAGACAATCACATGTCTTGATGAGGTATGGCAACAAGGCAAGATTCAAGTCATTCCAAGAGTTGTAGTTGTTAGAAAGATTTCGGCTATGCAGTTGAAGAAGAGCTTTAGGAAGGGATGTTAGATGTTTGCAACCCGTATGGAGGAGGCATCCAAAGACAAAGTGGCAAGCATCAAAGACCATCCAGTCTTGAGGGATTTTGAAGATGTTTTTAGAGAAATTCTAGGATTTACACCAAAGACATTGATTTATCTATTGATTTGGTGCCAAGATCTTCCCTAGTGTCCAAGACACCATACATAATGGGTACACCAAAACTAAAAGAGTTTCAAATGCAAATTGAATAACTTTTTAAGAAGGGGTATATACACCCAAGTGTGTCACCTTGGGGAGCCTTGGTTCTTTTTGTGAAGAAGAAGGATGGAACCTTAAGGCTGTGTATTGATTCCAGGAAGCTTAATAAGGTTACCATAAAGAATAAGTGTCCTTTGCCCATAATTGATGATTTGTTTGATCATCTGAAAGGTGGAAGAATCTCTTCCAAGATTGACTTGAGATCAAGTTATCATCAATTAAGGATGAAGGAAAAACACATAGCCAATACAACATTCAGAACAAGATATGGGAAATATGAATTCACGGTAGTGCCATTTGGACTATCAAATGCCCCAACAATATTTATGTGTTTGATGAATGGAGTGTTCATGGAGTTCCTAGACAAGACTTTTGTAATTGTGTTCCTGGATGATGTACTCATCTAATCTAAATCCGAAGAGGAACATGAATAACATTTAAGAATGGTGTTGCAAGTTTTAAGAGAGCATAAATTGTATGCTAAGCTAAGTAACTGTATCTTTTATCAAAAGAAGATTCACTACTTGGGGCATATAATATCAACAACAGGTATAGAAGTTGATCCTAAGAAGATAGAGGCCATTAGAGGATGGTCAACTCCAAAGGATGTGATAGAGGTCAGATCATCCATGGGTCTTTCCAGTTATTACCGAAGATTCATAAAAGGTTTTTCAAATATTGCAAGTCCAATCACTTCTTTGCAAAAAAGGGAGTGAAATTTGAATGGACTTCCAAGTGTGAAGAGATTTTTCAACAGTTAAAGGGAATATTGACAAGTGCACCAACATTGAAGATTGCAGATCCAAATGAGGATTTTGGTGTGTGCACTTATGCATGCAAGGAAGGGCTTGATGGAGTCCTTAGTCAAAAGGATCATGTGGTATGTTATGAGTCCAGAAAATTAAAAGAGCATGAGAGGAATTATGCTACACATGACTTGGAGTTAGTAGTGATTGTACATGCATTGAAAATGTGGAGGCATTACCTTATGGGTAAGAAATTCGAGCTAAAAATATACCACTATGGTTTGAATCATTTGTTTGGACAACCAACACTAAATTCTAGACAAACTAGATGGTTGGAATTTATGAGTGAATATGACTTCGAAATTAAGCATATAAAGGGAAAGGAAAATCAAGTGGTTGATGAACTCAAAAGGATTTCTCATGAAGTGCATATTGCAGCCATCGACATGTACATGACAGATCTAAATGACAAAATTATTGGAGCAGCTAATTTAGATCAACACTATGTGAAAATAAAACAGACATTACAACAAGGTAATTTTCAACATAAAATTAATTAGTATGAGCTAAAAGAGAATGGAATTTTTAGGTACAAGGGAAAAATATATGTGACGAATTCTAGTGAGCTAAAAAATGTAGTTTTGAAGGAAATGCACAATATGCCATATGTCGGGCACCCAGGATATCGGAAGATAATTGCAGCAGTAAGAAGGAAATATTTTTGGCTAGGAATGAAGAAAGAAGTGGCTACTTAACTAGCCAGATATCTAGAATGCCAAAAAGTAAAGACATAACATAGACATCCAGCAAGTTTTCTACAACCATTGCCCATTCTAGAATGCAAGTGGGAAATTGTCACTGTTGATTTTATCACTAAGCTACCCAGAACAATGAAGCAGCATAATTCCATCATGGTGGTGGTGGATAAATTGGCTAAATCATCACATTTTAATCCAATAAAGACTACACAGAAGGCAACAAATATTGCAGATATTTATATGAGAGAAGTTTCTAGGCTACATGGGGTACCTAAAGCAATAGTTTCAGACATAGATCCAAAGTTTGCTTCTAATTTGTGGAAGGGTTTGTTCAAGGTATTTGGAATAAATTTAAATCTTAGTACAACATATCATCCACGGTCAAATGGGAAAACATAAAAGACTAACAGGATAATTGAGGACATGCTTAGAATGCATGTGATGGATCAACCATCAAAGTGGGAATATTATATTCATTTATTTGAATTTTCCTACAACAATGGGTATTAGACCTCATTGAAAATGAGTCTATTTGAAGCATTGTATGGAAGAAAATGTAACACACTGGTCAATTGGGATAATCCAGTAGACAAAGAAGTTGTTGGGACAGAACTTCTAAAGGAAATGGAAGAGAAGATGGAAAAGATAAAGTAGAATTTGAAGGTTTCCAAGGATAGGCAGAAAAGTTATGTAGATAGGAACATAATTTTAAAATATTTTAAAGTGGGAGAACATGTGTTCTTAAAATAAAAGACAAAGAGAAGTTCGATAAGATTAGGAATTTTCCCTAAGTTGGAGGAAAGATATTGTGGTCCTTTTGAAATATTAGAAAATATAAGTCCATTTGCATACATGTTAGCTTTGTCTGCATCCATGAGAGTGCATAATGTATTTCATGTGTCATTGTTAAAGAAATATGTTCATGATCCTAACTACATAATTGATTGGAATATGATCCAGGTGGAGCACGAAGGGGATTTATGGGTAGAACCAGTATGCATCCTAGACCGGAAAGTCAAGGTGCTCAGGAAAAAATCCATAGGGATGGTAAAGGATCAATGAACCTGCTACGGTCCTGAATATGCTACATGAGAGCATGAAGAAAACATGCGAGCATAATAACCACAATTTTTTGAAATTTTTAAGAAGACAGAATGCAAGACTTTGTTTTGAGCAGCTAGAGTTCCAAAACCACATCTCAGATTCCTATACAAATGCATTGGGGACCTTGATAAAAGAATGGAACATTCCTTTGGTTAGCCTTGATAAAAGGATGGTACATCCCTTGGGTTTGTTAAAATTTTGGTATGCTCGTTTAACCATAGACAATGTCACATCATTGTCACCCAACCATAAGCACAAGTCCACCCCTAATTACCCTAACATTTACTTATAATAATTCTGGCAAGACTACTCCAAAACCAACAGATAAACCCTAGCTTCTAACTGCAACAACAACTCAAGACAAGTAGAGTGCTCCTTCTCCAAGGGTAGCACACAAGAGAGAGAGTCTCCATATCCATAGAACAAATACCATACATAAATATAGTAGTTGCAACTGCACTACTCTCTCAAACTTGTGCCATACTTAGAAAGAATATCACCAAGAGTATCACCAATAATTTCACCATTAGAATCACCAAGAATATCACCAAGAGAATCAATAAGAATATCACTTGATATCACTATAGAGAGATACCAAGACCAAGAGATGACCATACGCCCTTATTCCTCCTTGTATTTTTAGTTGTAGTTGTAGCTACAACTTTCCACAATAATTGCACACTAACTGGGTATCCAATTGATCTAGAACGTCCTCTATTTATATTAAACTATCCAGTGAATTTTCTGGCTAAGCCGACCTGACTTTCTGGTAATTATATTTTCTATTTATCCTTTTCCTGTGGAGCCTACTTGTATTTTTGGAAGAAATATTCTAATATTATTTATTATGCTAGTCGACTTGTCTTCTAGGGTTTCCACACATCTATTTAATGGTTCACTTTCTTCCATAATATTCCATTCTAAGTCAAAGGTTACACATGGAGGTTAATACCTCCCATAGCTATCAAAACTTCAACACTCCCTCTTAGCTAGGGAGGTATTAACTAAGATGTTCTTCATGTAGTTGTCTCAAACACATCCATCCATATCACATGGAATCGACAATACTGGCATGGTCTTGCAGACTAGTCTACAAGTAGCATCACATTTATATCCACACAAGATATACATAATGCAACATGACTGCACCCCATGCATCCAAGGTCTGTGGGTAGCTCTCAATAGCTACAACATGTCCCCAAGACATCCACTACCCTGCAATGCATCAATAATTAATCATGTGCATCCTCGGTCTCAGTGCCAACCCTTTTTCATGATGGATGAGATACACTAGACTTAGTGCCAACCCTTTTTCATGATGGATGAGACCCACCAGACTCAATGCCAACCCTTTTTCATGTTGGATGATATTTTTACATACTCAATGCCAACCCTTTTTCATGTTGGATGAGTTCCACCTATCTCAGTTCCATTCTTTTTTCATGCTGGATGAGAACACTCCCTCTGAAGAGGGACCAAGCCAAGCTTGTCCCTGAAGTACTCAAACTTCATCCTCGACAGTAGCTAGGTAAACTCATTTGCAACCTGATCCTTTGTAGTCATGAAACTGGAGCCTCACTGCTCCCTTCTGCACCATATCCCTGATATAGTAATATCTGATCTCGATATGCTTCGACCTATCATAGACCACAGGGTTCTCTGATGACTTCATGAAACTATAGTTGTCACAAAAGATAGAGGTCTCCTCCAAATCGAGATCAAACAATCATGTAATCATCTTCTGAAGCCACACTTCTTTTCCATAAGCTGAACATGCTACCACAATTTCTTGGTAAATCCCAATCTCATAAATAAACTATCTAATCTTGTATATCATGCCCTAGGTTCCTTCTTAGGACCGTACAAATCCTTCTTCAATATGTGGACATGATAATCCTTCTTATGTATCTTATGGTTGCTCTATGTATACTTCTTTTGACTTCTAGAGCAATTTTCTCATCATAGTCTTCTCCCTCTTGTTGGGAGAATCCTCTAGACACAAATCAAGATTTGTACATATCTATGCTTCCATTAGAAACATGTTTGATCTCGTAGATCAATTTGGAAGTCACCACTGACTTCCCCTCTGGTCTCAAGGAAAAATATCCATATTCCAGTCCTTCTGTCTGGCTTCCTCCTCTGTCACTGAAACTAGGGAAACTTCCCAAGAGGTATCATATCTCCTCGAAGCCTCTGAAGCTTTGATCTAGCCTCCTCAACTCATGGCACATGTCTGACATTATTGGAATATGTCTCTCTCTTCCATATGAACCTGAGGAGGAATACTTTCTTAATGAAATTATCTAAGTCTCCATTCTCCCTCGGAATCTTAACTCCCTCTGAGTTTGTATGATCTTCGGAGCCATCTTCTACCTCTGTGATATGGCTCATCAATGTTGCATCCAAAAAATTGTCATGGGACCATATCAGTCTCTTCCTGGTTATTGCAATGACTATGGGTAGGCCCATATAGCTCTAATAACTCTTCCTGATGATATGAAGAGTGATCAACTACACTAGAGGGATTTGTTTAGACATCTTTGGAGCCTTCTGCTCCTTACAATCAATCTCCATATGAGATACTATCTCGCAAAAGTACCCTTCTTCATCTTCTTCTTCTTTGGTACATGGATGCATACGGTCATGTATACAACTTCTTATTGATATAGTCTTCTCCATGTCTCAAACTAGAGACCATCTAATATGTTGTCTCTTGCAACCGTCACTATAGCTTCCCTTACAGTTATCACCTATGACCTGCCCAGAACAAGGACAACAAAGGGGAAAACAGTGGACAAGAATAATACTCTTATAATAAAAATAAGAACGAGAACAATAGTCACAGTAGCTCCTTCTCAGAGCTATTGCTTGTAACCTTCCAAGAGCCAAAATAAAAATACAATAATAGGAACACCACTCTTCTAGTGTTGTGATCAATCATTCTTCCATGGTAACCTCCATGGAATTTATAAAATAACATGTTTGAGACAAGAGAAACAAGAGAAAAAGGTATAATATCATTTTCATAAGAACATATCTATGTCAAAAAGAATAAAAGACAATCTCATGGAAATCACCATATTGTTACCAAGATGACCTGCCTGGAAGAAAAACAAGAAGTAGCTCCTAGAGGATATGTTAGTTCATCTTGAAAACAAGTACAATAAGCATTTATATCAATAGTACTCACATGTTGCCAAGTATTCATTGTATCTAGCAGTAATAGAACCTTTCAAGGATTGTTGTCACAACAAGTAATGTAACAATTATCAAACTTGATATGTGCAAATTGGAAACTTATTAATTTAATCAATCAAACTTGGAACCTGGAGTATTATCTTCAAGAACGAGTGTTTTTTATTTTTTTATGAGTGTTCTTCACTCAATATGACAAGTATTATCTTCAACATGTCCCATGTACTTAAGACAATATGCTTTCTTGACAGAAATTTGAGTTAGAGAATATAATGCAAATAAACTCTAAAATCTCAACCTTAATCAATCTAATACTTTGACTAAAGTTAGTTTCTGACTTTAACTTTGAACAAAGGTTAATGTGATAATCACAACTTCAATAGATAAAAATACAACTAGATGCTCATAAGATCACAATAATTCCATAACAGCTAGAGGCATATGAAAAAAATCAAACCTAGAGTGTGTTGTTCCTATGAATGTGTTGGATCTGATATCCCTCTTGATCTACGATTGTTGCTTGGACAAGAGATCCCTTCTCCTGCAATCACACTCAAAATAGTGATACAGTTTAAATATATATAAGTACATACCTTCGGCAGCATTGACAGGCAGTGGCACCATCCGGAAGCAACGACAAGCAATGACGAACCTTAAAAATTTAAAGGTGCTCCAAAATGTAATATAAAGGTAGTTGGATATACTCTAGGGTAAGTCACTCTAGGACAACAAAAATTAGTCCCAACACTTCAAAAAAAAACTTCACTACAACTAGTGTCGGCACTGCAACTAGTGTTGCAACTGAAACTGTAATTGGTGTTTCTATTGGCACTACAAATGGTTTTTCAGCTAGCATGAAGAAACTGACATGAAGGAAATAGCACGAAGTAACTGGAACTGCAAATGCAACTGTTGTTGTAGACCTAGGGTTTTATGAGGAAACCCTAATTTCTCAACTTTAGAAATTTGCATAATTTATTTGGGGAAGATATGTGCCCTACTTAGGCGACCTTCTTAGTGAGTTCAGTAAGTGCTCAATGAGATTGAAAATGGGGGAAACTAAGGATATTCCTTTCAGCGGTTAGACTATTATGAAGGAAACTAGCTCTGATACCATGTTAAATTTTTGGTATGCTTGTTTAACCATAGACAATGTCACATCATTTTCACCCATCCATAGGCACAAGGCCACCCCTGAGCACCCTAAACTTTACTTAGAATAACTATGGGAAGCCTACTCCAAAATTAACAGATGAACCCTAGTTGCTAACTACAGCAACAACTCAAGACAAGTATAGCACTCATTCTCTGAGGGTAGCGCACAAGAGAGAGAGAGAGAGTCTCCATATCCACAGAACAAATACCATACACAATTGCAATAACTGCAGTTGCAATACTCTCTCAAACTTGTGCCATACTTAGAATAATTTCACCAAGAGTATCACCAATAGAATCACCAAGATAATCACCATGAATATCACTTGATAGTGCTAGAGAGAGACCAAGACCAAGAGATGACCAAACGCCCTTATTCCTCCTTGCAATTGTGGTTGTAGTTGCAACTGCAACTACAGCTCTCCACAAGAATTGTGTGCTAACTAGATATCCAAATGAGCTAAAATGTCCTCTATTTATATTAAACTATCCAGTGACTTTTTTGGCTCGGTCGACCTGAATTTCTGGTAATTATATTTTGTGTTTATCTTTTTCCTGTGGAGCTGACTTGTATTTTTGGAAGATAATATTCTAATATTATTTATTCTATTATTCGACTTATATTATAGGGTTTCCACACATATTTTTAATGGTTCACTTGCTTCCATAATATTCTATTCTAAGTCAAAGGTTACGCGTGGAGGTTAATACCTCTTGTAGCTACCAAAAAATCAACAGATTTATCCCTGATAAAAATATGGAACAGTCCTTGGGTCATCCCTGATAAACGAATGGTGCATTCCTTGAGTTGATGAGTTGAGGGGAATATGTGATCTTGGTTGGAGCTGCTGCTAGAGTTGTCAAATTGCATAATTTTATTTCTAGGTATTGTGATGTGAATTTTCATATATGTATATCGGCATAGAGTGCAACGAGGTCAGCGCACAATTTTATGGGAGGGGGAATGTAACATCCCCACTATAATCCCTAGTTTAATTAATTCCTATGTAGATATAATATGTGGCTATGACCAAGCGATGTAATATGCGAATTGTATTTCCTTGTTTTATTAATAAAAATGTGATGACCACTGCTAAGGGGACATGGAAAAGAGATGGGGGATGAATTAATCCACAAAAGAGGGGAGTGTACAGGATAATGGACAAGAGATATCCAAGGGGGAATTACCCATGTATATTAATTTAACCCATTTTCCTTAATTATATATACATATATGAACCTTTCCATTTCTGATTGAGTGTTCTCAAATCCAATCATTGAATACATGTAAGATGGCGGGTGTGAGTAGTCACATCCCAAAGTTATTGGGCACATGGGGGTTGAGTACAATCATCTTGGGGAAGAGTGTGAGTCAAGAAAGGCAATCCAAAGAGAGGAATTTTGTATGGGTTGGGACAACAATTTTTACACATTGAGTTTTTGTGCATGAGGAGAAAGTAGAGAGAAAGAAACATAGCTTGAAGATGATGCATCCATGGAGGAAAAATTATAGAGAATGTTGGAGAGTAATTGTAGCAAATTGGATATGGAAATCTAAAGAGCTAGGTTTCCAAACCTGAAGAGTGAACTCCTATGTGAGTTGCACTAAAAAAACAAGTGGTTATTGTTGGTTTGTTGATAGTTTTCCTAGCAACAATTTCCCTTGAGTTCCCAGTTGAGAGATTCCTAGCTACATGTGCCAGAGAGACTGTGATAAATTAATGGGACATCTGAGGGACTAATATCGATGAAGGGTTACATTCCTTGGGTTGGACAAGTCAAGAGGAAGAGAGCTGGTGGAAAATCGAGGTTGTTGTAGGAAAATATTAGTTGAGTTGAGAGTTTTATGAGTTGTGAGTGGACTGTGAGACAACACCCTCTTTTGTGGATTGCTAGCCTATGCTCAGGGGTGACTGGCTATTGAGATTTGGAATAGTTAGTCTATGCTTGGGTGGAACGTCAATCCCAAACAGCTGGTTGCACAACTGTTGTGAAAAGATACGTGGTTTATCTTGTTGTTGTGTTAAATTATGTGTTTAATTGTTGTCCATGAACTCTATGTATTTGGAAGTGATTTATATGTTTTTGTAATGATTTGTTTATATGCATTTCATGTTTATTATTAACATGTTTAGATGATTCTAATTTTTTGTTATAGACAGTATCTAAATATGTTTTAATTGCTAGTTGAAATCTACAAGAATTAAGTTAATTGTAAATTAATTAAATTAGTTAGAATAAATTTTGTTTTTATGTATATTCTGCATCGTAATGTCCCTTGGTTGGGCTGGGGGATGTTACACGGATATTACACAAAATAGTGGATCTTATACACTATTTCATATCCTCTTCGGTGGATGTCAAACCTTAAACTACCTATTTTTATACCTGGGTCCTTCGTCTTGGGTATTTGGCAACAACCCTTCCTCTAGTCCTCATTTCATAATACAGGGGGCAATACCATTTCCTGCATTGGTCCCACAAGACCTAGCTCTCGACATAAAACCAACACATAGTATACCCTTTGTAGGAAGCATTATAGCACCACATTGTGCTCTATTCCCCCATACATCATGTGATTCCAAGCCACATGGCCTAATCAGAATGATCCACCAATATAGTTCCATTACTTCTTGTGGAGAGGCCCCCTTAGCCTTGGTCATTTTAATTATCATCCATAATGGAAACATGGCCTCCTTCAGGGAGTTTCTTTTCAAGGAATCCATGGTTCCCCTACCTCCTTCAAGGATTTCCTTTTCTAATAACCCATGGTTCCTTGGCCTCCTTTATGGAAGTGCCTTTTTTCGAGAACCCATGGTTCCTTGGCCTCCTTCAGGGAGTTCCTTTTCTAGAAACCCATGGTTCCCTAGCCTCCTTTATTGATCCGGATTATTTTCGGAACGAAATGACAAAAGAGATATTACAATCAAATACTCCTGAAAATTGCCAGAAACAGAGAAATATAGCAATACTTGATTTCTATTAATGAAATAATTGTAAAGAGATTGTAAAAATATAGAGTGCAAGACTTGCTAGAATGGTGGAAGATTTATCTCTGAGGAGAGATGTGACGTCTATGCTCATTCACAAGACGATGATTACAATGAGTATCTGGAGGCTTTTTTATGTTAAACAAGAATGCCAAAACCCTAGACATCCAAAAACCTAACCCTAGGAGATGAAGCGCCAAAAGTCATGTGGGCCCTGCTTGGTTAATTTAGTACATTAACTTCTAGGGGTCATAAATTTTGCATACGGTCTTTGTTTTAGGTGTGTGATAGCATGTTGGTAAGGTATTTTCGCGAACTATGCATTACGTTGTCAAACTCTGACTCTATCTACAATTTGACTGTGGTGAGCCAAAATAACATAGTTTAGGGCCCCAAAATGGCCCTGGAAGTACAACAAGATGTGATGACATGAAAACATACAAAATAAGTCAGTTGGATTAGGTGGGAGGCCACCAGTATCCACCTAGAAGATGTGTAGGGCTCTAGACAGCCCCGAAAGTGTAGAACCCACAATTACAAATAAGTGCAGAAGAACGTGTTGAACTCAAAACTGGAAAAAGGAGCCAGTTGGAATAGGTGGGTGGCCACCAATATCCACCTGGATCAATCTTCCCCCCTTAGGAAGCAACGGTCTCCATTGCGTTGAGTTCTCATGGAAGAGGGGAAAGCATGTTCTGAATATGAATCTTGGTGATTTGTGTGCTTTGTTAGAGAAGTTGTGTTGCTTGATCAATGGAGGACTGTCACAAATAGGTTGTTGGTGGGGTTGAATATGCTCCACCAACTTGTTGTCTCTGGGTTTGATGAGGAATTGTGTAGGAACCATTGTAGGTGAAGAAACAATATCTTCTTTCTCTTTGAAAATCTATTTTTGTTGGATATAAGGTGTTGAGGATGCAGTGGTTATAGCAATATTTTGTGCATCCTTTGAACAAACTGTGAAGAGGATGAATTGTGCAGTATGAGAGATTAACTTATGGAACTATTTTGGTGGATCAGTAGTTGGAACTACCTCTAGTATCTGATAGAGATGACCTCCTATAGTAATAATGACACTACGTGGTCTAGACTCATAGACAACATAGTATCTCCACATATATGGTTGGCCCAAAACCACATCATAGACATCAAGAGGGGAAACATCACACACTACCTCATCCTTGAAGGGATGGATTCCATAGGATAGGTGACACTATTAGCTAACACAGAGATCTCATCCCTAGTGAAGCCACCCGATGTTGTATGGTTGTGGGTGTGGTGTTGTCAACAACCCCAACTATTTGACAGCCTTAGTTGAGATGAGGTTGTTTTAGATATTGTTATCAAAAATGAAATGTAACGAGGTCCCCTTCGCTCACATATGTGAATGGAAGAGGCTCTCCCCCTCTTCAGGATCTATTGATTCTTCTAGTTGAATTGTTGCGGTCGCGACAGTGGAAGTGGGGTCTGCGTCAATGATCTGTCTATTTTCAATATTTTCTGGATCGGATTTCGAATCAGGATTTGGCTCTGTGTATTTGACCTCGTCCACCAATGACTATCTCGAGCGACATTCATCGGTTTTGTGATAGGGGATTTTGTGGAAGTCACACCACTTCCTAGTGTCATTCTTTGTCTTTCCTGTACCATTTTTGGCCTGTGTCTTGGACTAGTTGTCTAGACGTTGTTGATTAGGGTCGTCTTTATCATGCTTTGGTTGTTACAGATTTGCAGACCCGAATTCCCATTTGTTCTGGTGCCTAAATTTCTGCTCGATTTTGACATCATATTGATAGGCAGCTCCCAATGATGAGATGTTTAGGAAATACATTTCAGTTTGGATGTACCTATGCAGAGGCCCATGGTATTCCAAAACTAGATGTCGCTTGGAGTCCTTGATACCCAGCTTGGTGCGCAAGGTATAGAAAGTATTTGTGAACTTTGACATTGTTTGGCTCTTCTCTTGCTGCAGTGTGGTCCATATCATGTACTAACCTCAGCTCTATGTATTTGAACTCGGCTCCCATTACATATTTATACATAAATTCTAGGGCTTAAAACCCTATTTTTTATATCCCAAAAACCTAATTAGATCTTATTCTGGCTCATGCAAACTTGTGTTGTCTTGTTATTCGAGCTTGCTTTTCCTTCTTTTTCATTTGCTTGTTGCTTTTGCACTTCATTTATTGTTACTCTTTCTTTTATGCGTCTTTCTTCTTTTGGAATGTCGAACTGTTATCCTTCCTTTTTGCTCTCTTTCTTCTCTTTCTTTATTCTCCGATTTATTCTTTGTTAAGTATATTCTTACTGTGTGTTGCACTCATGCATGTGCCTCTACTGTGCACTCTCGAGCCTGAATTTTCCTTCGTTACACACTCTTCTCATGCCTTGTCTTCTTTCTTCTGATGTTGCACATATCCTCTATACTTAGGATTTTCATGAAAACTCTATCCAAATTTTTTATCTAACAAGCCCGCAACACTCACTTGTGGCTTGTCCCAAGCCATTCATTCCTATTGTATGCTTCTCCATACTTATATGAAATTTTTGGAGGCATCCTTTGTTGTTGCAACATCCTTTATTACTTCTTCCTATGTTCCTAAAATATCCTTGACACCCTACGCAGTCAGAGTCATGAGATTATCTTATGTATCGTGCACTGCTTGCTTCACTTTTCCCTGTGCAGTTACCCGTTCTCTTATCACCCTTAGTGCCTCGTCTTTCAGTGGTCCCAATCGTTGTTGAAGGATATTTTGTTGGTACGGTATCCTTTCAATTTCCTCATATTAATTCCTTTGTGCCAAAATGGTTGTCATTCGTTCTGCAGGTGGGAGAGTATTTATGCTCTCTGAAGCCTTCTGCTCCTTTTCCTATGCATCCCTCAATCTGGTTTCCATGGAATTCATTTTTGGATCCTCTACCAGGTTGGTCTAGATCTGCGCACTTTCCTCACAAAGATTTGTGCATTCCCCCAAGAGTTTCTTGATATTTTCTACTATTGGCATCGTTGTTCTCTCTCTTTCTTCCCTTTCTTCTAGCATTGATCTTGGCACTGTGCGTAATTGCAAGTCCTCAAATTTTCGGCGAAAGCATTTTATGACTTCACCAATTCTGGAGACATGTTCTTCCATGGTGGCCTCCATGTTCGAAAACACAGGTGTTACAATATAGGATGAACACCTTCAGTAACCACTCACACAACCAGATCAAAGATCAACACACTGATGTTTTGACATGGTAAAACCCCTACGGACCCAACCAACACGGCCACTTGGAGCAGTTTATTAATGCAAAAGAAAAATATTACAGAGAGATTTTACAAGAGATTTTCTCACAATCGATCATCGACAAATAACCCTCCATTCTCTTTAAATAGAGATCATGGACCAATCGGGTATTAATCCACGAATCAATGACAATTAAGATCGAGGATAATATGAATCGTCGGATCACTCTATGTAGGGAACATATCGTGACCATCAAATTTCCTAACTACTAATGCATACTAAATAAACACACTTTCACCTAACGACACATTAGACCAAGTAGATATTAACTAAATCCTAAGTGTCTAAATATCCTAACTCCCCCCCTTAAGAACAACTTGGGATATGATTGAAGGATTTACAATAGTGACACAATAAGAGAAGGAAGGAGGCATTAGAACTTATCCCCCCTTGATGACAACTTCCTAAACTTCTAACATAGAACGAAGTTTGGAAAACTTTTCTTCTGTAAGAGACTTTGTGAAAATGTTTACAATTTGATTTGTTGTAGCCTGAAAAAAGAGCACTTCAATAACTTGATTATGAATGAGATTTATGATAAAGTGCATGTGTAGCTCAATGTGTTTGTTGCGTTGATGTTGAATTGGGTCTTTGGCGAGCTTGATGGCACTCTGATTGTCCCACCAAAGGTTGGCCGGATGTTGTTTTTGGAATCCAAGCTCTGAAAGAATCTGTCGAAGTCATAAGGATTCCTAACTTGTATTTATCACTAATCGATACTCTGCTTCTACTGAAGAAAGTGCAATAACTTGTTATTTATTACAGGCCCAAGTGACAGGTCCTGAACCAGGGCTAAAAACATAACCTTTAGTAGACTTCTGATCATCATGGTTGTTGGCCCAATCTAAATCAGTGAAACCAATCAATAAAGGAGTCCCCTTGAACTACAATGTATCCCGAGCTGAATTGTACCACAGACATAGCGAAGTATCCTTTTAGTTTCTTTCCAATGGCTTTCATGGGGTGTTTTCATATACCGAGAAACAATACCAACAACAAAGGAAAGATCAGGACGTGTATGAGTCAAGTGTAAGAGGCTACCAACTAACTGACAGTATAAGGTGGCATCAACTTCGGAGAAGTACAGGTGGTAGCAAGCTTGACTCCATACTAGAAGGGAGAAGGGGTTGGTTTACAATCATCCATGTGAAAGCGATGAAGAAGGTCACAAGCATACTTAGATTGGGAAAGAAAAAATCCTTCATTGGTTTGCAAAACTTGGAGGCCAAGGAAATAGTGAAAAAATCCTAAGTCTGTCATTTCAAATTTCTTCTTAAGGATGGTTTTCACATGGGTTAAAAATTTTGAGACACTACCAGTAAGGATAAGGTCATAAACATAAAGGACAAGGATTATGAGATGGATTCCTAATGTCTTGGTATAGACATTAGATTAGAATGGCATCTAGAGAATCTAGTGGCAATAAGAAAGTTGTTAATTTTGGCATACCAAGCTCGGGTAGCTTTCTTAAGACCATAAAGAGATTTCTTAAGGCGACAAACAAGGCTAGAGTCATTCTGGGCATAGCCAGGAGGTTGTTCCATGTATATTTATTCTTGTAAATGTCCATTCAAGAAGGCAGATTTAACATCCATCTAATGGACCTCCCATTTATGTGAGGCAACAAGGGAAAGAACAAGGCAGATGGAATTCATTTTGGCTACAGGGGAAAAGGTTTCATTATAGTCAATTCCTTCAACTTGGGTAAATCCTTTGGAAATTAATTGAGCCTTGTGTCTTTCAACACTTCCATCTAATGCATACTTAGTTTTGTAGACTGATTTACATCTGACAAGTTTTCTTCCTTTTGGAAGAGGTACAAGATCTCAAGTATTATTTTCCATTAAATAGTGATACTCTTCATTCATTGTTGTATCCCAATGTGGATGACCTGAAGATTCTTCAAATTTATTTGGATCGTGAGTCTCTGAAACTTGATCCAAAAGAGAAGAGACCCGTTGGAACCGTGAACGTGTCTGATGTTGATCTGAAGGATCACCGACAAGATCACCAGTTGCTTCTCGTGTTGAATGGACCCATCTAGGAAGCGGTGGAGTTGGAGTTGGTGTTGGTTCAGGTTCAAAGGACTCATCTGGAGGAAGGTGAGCAGGCAGAGGTGGATTTTCATCATCATTGTCATCATCGAAAGAAGAAACTAGAACAAAAGAAGGCACAAACGTCAAGGATAACTCGTAGGCCGAAGAACGCACAAACATCGAATTAGGTTTGCAGGCCAAAGAAGGCACAAACGTCGAATTAGGCTCGCAAGCCAAGAGATTTTCATCAACTTTAACATCTCTTCTAATAATAATTTCATTACAATGTGGTTGAAGAAGTCTATAACCTTTGACATCTTCAGAATAACCAACAAATATACACTTCTCACTTTTAGGCTACAATGTTTTTCTTTTCTCATTAGGAATGTGAGCCCATGCTATACTGCCAAATACATGAAAGCGACTTACATCTGGTTTAATTTTAGTCCAAGCTTCTTCTGGTGTTATATTTTTAAGATCCTTTATGGGAGTGAGATTTACTATGTAATTTGCACAGTTGATGGCTTCCTCCCAATACATTAGACTTAATCCCTTAGATTGGATCATACAATTATCCATTTCTTTTAATGTGTGGTTGTTTCTCTCAGAAACACCATTTTGTTGTGGCATATATGGAACAGTGTGTTGCATTTGGATGCCCTGTGTAGTGCAGTAACTTGTAAAATTATTGTTCACATATTCGCCTCTGTTATCTATTCTTAACCTTTGAATTTGATGTCCATATTGCTTTTCTACAAGGGCCTTTTAGGCCAAAAACTTGTCAAAAAATTCGCTCTTAAGTTTTAAGAAGTAAACCCAAGTACGTATGGAAAAATCATCAATGAAATTTAAGAAATACTTGCACCTAGAAAAATAAGGAGAAGAAAGTGGACCACAAAAATCACTATGAACAAGCTGCAAAGGGCCCGAGGTGTGCCAAAAGGCACGTTTTGTTGAAATTACTAAGACAACTAAGAGGGGTGGGTGAATCAGTTGTTATTGTGCTTAAACAATTTTATGCCTATTAAAATATTATTAATCGTCTCCAAGTGATCATCAAGATTATGCAAGTCATGAACAACATAAATAGTAAACATCAATCACACATATAATATACACAGAGACAAATATTCATGAGGAAACCCATAAAGGGATAAAACCTCTTCTTCTTCGAATGATAGGCAGTCTTTTTATGTTCTATACATCATCTATCTTTGAGCACCAACTCAATGTGAGGCTACCACCTCTGTTTTACAAGCTGCAACTTGCTGAGA
The DNA here is from genome assembly GCA_009831015.1 of Picea engelmannii. Lineage (NCBI taxonomy): Eukaryota > Viridiplantae > Streptophyta > Pinopsida > Pinales > Pinaceae > Picea > Picea engelmannii. Next base: position 308,370 of record ML794627.1, read on the forward strand.
GCACCAACTCTCTAGTTTCTCTAGCACCCACTAGAAGGAAGCACCAACTCCCTGAGTGTTCCAGCACCAACTGGATGGAAGCACCAACTTCATGTCACACAGGCACCAACCTATATAACAGAGAACAATAGTTCTCCCTTGCACCACCCTACCACCCTGGTTTTTCTACCTGCAACCAAATGGAAGCTACAACTCCCTGTGTTCAAGCACCCACTTGAAACTCTAAGGACAACAGTCCTCCATAGCACCACCCTACCACCCTGGTTTTTCTGGTTGCAACCAGATCGAAGATACAACTCCCTGTGTTCAAGCACCCACTTGAAACTATGAGGACAATAGTCCTCCATAGCACCACCCTACCACCCTGGTTTTTCTGGATGCAACCAGATGGAAGCTACAACTCCCTGTGTTCAAGCACCCACTTGAAACTCTAAGGAAAATAGTCCTCCCTAGCACCACCCTACCACCCTGAAATATAAATCTTTTCTTGCTGAAATTTATTACAGTGATATAGTATTTATCAATGGCTTACCAGTCTCATCACTATTCTGCTACACTGCTCTGGTCTGCCTGCATCAGTATCTCCCTACTCGCATCTTCTTGCGCTTAATTTCTTGTACAGTTTGTTGTTTTCACCATTTCTGCTATGTCCAACTTATGTTCTTAATCTCTGCATTGTCTCCCTCAGTTCATGTTGTGATATTCATTACGTACAGTTTGACTAGTTTTTAGAGAGAAACAACAACTTCTCTCTATCACGACATTTTTCTTTTATTCCTTCTCTCATCATCCGCTACATTCCGCATCTCCAACGCTCAAGTCGGGAATCTCAAAAACGCTCAGGAATCATGATTCCAATACTCAGGAACAATGATTCAACTGCTCAGGAACAATGATTCAGTTAGGGTAATTGAATCGTAACTAATCAAGAAATCACGAGATGAAACAGCAACCCTTCGATCAGATTCTATTTGATCAGCATCATTGGATTATACACGGAGATGCTTTTTTATTTTTCATTGCATAACCTCCAATGTGGATCCTAGCAGCGCTAGCTCCTTCCCCTATATTCCGTTGATGTGAACTTGGGTGATGATATCATGTGACCATGCGATTGTGGGCACGGCCAAAGGTGGTTTGAGATCAATCTTTTTTTCGCCCCACAATTCACTATAGAGCTCCACTTATGCTTTCTCCAAAACCGTGGTTTCGATTGCGGCCCGCCTTAAACATTTTAAAGTTTGCACACCTTTAATCCCTGCAATGCGATGGGATTGTCGATCTCACGATATTGACGGTGCTCCTGAACTGATGGTTCAGATCTATCCTTTTAAGTTATGTGGATCAAATCTAACCTTCCTAAATCAACGATTGTGATTTACTTCGTGATCCGGGCTCTGGGAGTTTCAAATATCAAACCTTGCTTTCCTATGTACATCAGTCTTCTATAGTTGATGATTCGTGGAAACCTGTCCTTCTCAATCGACGGCTCAGCCTCTACTTCCAAAATTTGACCTTTCAACCAGATCAATGGTTTTGCGGCCCCTTACTCGATTCAATGGTCAAGATCTCCTTCGCTACTCCAGGCTTCGGCGATTTCAATTCTCAACCTTCACGCTCTCCCAGAATTATTTTAGCCAGATTCCACAGATTCCTTCCACGTGTCCTCCTCAAATCAACGGTCCTCATTCACTTCGGGACTTTGGAGCTTTTGTCATTTTTTTGTGGTGAAAATCGTGAAGTAAATCTCTCGTAGTGACGTAAGATTACACACATCACATGTTGACTTGTCACGGGCCAAGTGGTTGCCACGTGTCACTTGTTGATGTGGTTTGCCACATGTCCTTGTTGACGCAGTCTGCCACATGTCCTTGCTGACATGGTCCTCCACATGTCCTTGCTAACGTGGTCTACCACATGTCCTTGAATCAGACGGTTGAGGCTTACTTCGGGTATTTACCCAGAGTCCACAGATTTACACCACATTTCTTTTGGATCAGACGGCCCAGATCCACTTCGGATGATCTGACGCTTGAGATTTACTCTGGACGATCTGATGAATGAGATTTACTTTGGATGATCCGATGGTCGAGAATTTATTTTGGCTCTCCGGGCTTTGAGGATTTCAAATCTCAAACTAAAACTCTCGAAGTGATTTCTCCGAAGATCACGATCCGTCACCACGTATCCCTCTGGATCTGACGGTTGAAATTTACTCCGGCTCTCCAACTCTCCGAGCTTCGAGGATTTCAAATTTCAAACTGAAAAATCTTGAAGTGAGATTTTTTCGGAGCGTAACCTCCTCACATCTTTATACACGAAACAAATGATGTTTGTTTGATCAATATCTTAGATCAACAACTTGATCTGTCTATGATGCATCTTTGCCTTGGATTAAATCCAACAACTCTCCATCTTTGCTTATCCTATCCTTCCATTTATTTCGATCCAACAGCTGATGGAAATTTGGGTGATCGAGATCTCAGATCTCAGCCCTTTGTTATCCTGTCCTTCCACTTAAATAAATCTGATGGTCGTGAAGACTCTCAAAGCAAATCCATGATCAAGGATTTGATCCTGATCACGTTTATGTACTTCGCTTTCCCTTCTGAGCTTTGATCTCTGCATATTGTTCACTTCTCCTCCTGAGCTTATGCTTTTTCTGTTTTCCATCATCATTTTTTTTCTTACCATCAATGACAAGCACACACTTCCTGTAAAACATGCCAACACGTTTGTCAAAATTGTCTCGATGATGTTTTTTGAGAACACAACCGGCACAGACACCATCTCTTCATGAAACAAGAGGAAGACTAGTCACCATATGTTGATTACATAGTTGGTGTAATGAGAGATAGTTTAGATGACCAAACCGCTCAAGCCAAAATTTTCTCTATTCATCGCTATGAGGAAAAAAAACTATTGAGAAGGATGATGACCCAAAGTTGTCAAACTTGTACAACCTAGTAATAGCATCGGCAATTCTAGTTGCAAGAACATGCTTAAGATATTTTAGATCCTTGATTACAACTTGGTGAGGTGAAAACTCTAAGGTTTTACCTTCACCTGAATGAGTGATTTGATATACTGATAGAAGGTTGCAAGAAAGACTTGGAACACATAATACATCATTGAAATGACCATTATCTACTTGAATTGTTCCAAATCCCAAAACACTAAGAGATCTATCATCACCAACAAATATCTTCTTGGTGTTACATTCATTTAGAGAAGAAAATATGTCTTTATCCTTAGCCATATGATAAGAGGCTCCATAATCAATAAGCCACTCATCAAAATAAGAAGTAAAAGTTGTATTGAAGGAGAAACCAGATGCAGAAAGTGCATGTCCATGAGAAGAAGAAGAAGTAGTAGAATCAATACTGATGTTGTGCTTCTTAATCATTGTTTCTAAAGATGCCATCTTCTTGAAACATTTGGACTCATCATGACCATCTTTATCACAAAAGTTGCAATGTTTGTCAAGTTTTCTTATTTTTATATTTATCTCCTTTTTCACAATTAGGATCGGAAGTTGTCTAAGTGGGTTTGGGACCCTTATGTTTCTTGTTGTTGTGGCGAGTATGTTTCTCCTTAGGATTCTTGGGTTTATCTTTCTGATGGGTGACTAAGGCTTTGTTGGAGGTACTTGCAGTGTTGATCACTCCAAGTTGTACAAGCTTATCTTTCTCTCTAATCAAAGCATCACAAAATTTATCAAGACTGGGTTTTTGATAAGTTGTCCCTAGAGCCTCTTGCATGGCATAAAAGGTAGATACAAACATAGAATATGCACTACCTAGCTTAGAAAGATTAAGATATATGCAACGATCTTCTATTTTTATCTTACATTCTTCACATAAAGTTCTGAGTGTTTTAAACTTAGATAGATAGTATTCAATGAAAGAAAAATCACTTGGACTTAAAGTCGGTACTTGATTTTCTAACTGTTGTGCTCGAACAATATTGTGTTTACTAAACATAGATTCAATCTTTTCCCAAGCTTCTTTGGGTTTATCAATTGATTGAAGGTGGAACCTTAAATAAGGAGAGATGGACATTCCAATTAATCCACGTGCTTCGCCATTCCTATTATCCCATTTGACTTTCTTATCAACATCAATGGGTGTTTTTTCATTTCCCAAGGTAATCCAGTACAAGCCTTTACTTCTTAATAAATCCTCCATATGGGATTTCCATTGGAAGTAGTTGGTGCTGGTAAGCAAAAGATTATTTGAAGAAGACATATTAAATATGTATATAATATGGATTTAAAAACTGAAATTGATGATCTGGATGGAAATATCTCAAAAAATTAGGTGGTTTAAAAAAAAAAACACCATTGAAAATTGACTTTGGATGTGAAAGTTATGCCCTTTAAAAAAAATGCATAAACGGTAACCGAAGGACCATGTGATGGTGTAAGTTGCTTTATGAAGTGACCCACTTTTATAAAAAGAAGTGGTGATCACTTTTACAATGAAGTTACTTTATAAAATAAAAGTTATGTGCACAATAAATAACTTTAAAATAAAATATTAAAGCTACTTATAGCGATTCACTTATATACTTGAAGTGAAATACACTTTACAATGGAGCATGACCTTTTTCAAAAAAAGTAACAAAAAGAGAGACTTGAACTCAAGACCTCTTACTTAGTAAGAAATTTTTTAACTAAATGGTCTAGCAAAACATATTGTATCTTTTAGCAAGAGAATTAGGGGTGTTGTTGTTGTTGTTGGAGAAATTTTGGCTTCTCGATAACAACAAGGATTAGATCTCATTTAGCTTACTCGAAAAATGCACATTTTCCTATATGTTTATGATTTGTCGAGATCTCACAGGGCACGGGGTAAAGAGCATATGCAGATCTAAAAGAGTAGAAACCCGGAAAAAAAATAATATAAAACCAAAATAATACTCTGAAAAAATTTTAAAATGGCGTATTTAAGCTTTATACCTCTATATCTGACTGAAATGATTGTATCTTGGGCAAATTGAAACCTTTTCACGTGAAGCAAAAAGTGTTCCTAACTGGAACGAGTGCTTTGGACACAATGGAACAGTACTCTCAACCTAGAAATGTATGGAAATTGTAGAAAATGGAGATGAGACAACTCGGCTTCATGATCTCAATCTACAACAGGAGCAGGTCTTCAAACAGACTATGATACCATGTTCGACAACACATGTAATCCAACAGAGGACGAACACCTTCAGTAACCACTCACACAACCAGATCAAAGATCAAGGTTATGGATCGAGGAGAATATGAACCGTCGGATCACTCTATGGTCAAAAAAGGATCCAGAGAAGGCTAAGTACAACTTAGAACTCGTAGAAGCAACTTGGGACACTCAGAATGGCCTCAGTAGATAGAGAAAGGGAAAAAAATAAAAGTTCCAAAAACTCAGTGAAAATGAAATTATCGCGAAGAGTGTGTCGCAAGATTTCTAACAGTGCAAACGGCTCGTCAAACGGAGTTACGGATCGAAAGATATTTGCAGTCAAAGGTTGGTAAACCTAGCCCAGTCAGCAGGGGATTAGTTAGCATTTGTACTGCTGACGTCAACATATGTACGAATGATGTCAGCATCCATACAACACACGCGGAAGGAGAAGGAGATGACACGTGTCATGTTGACATCATCATGGTGATGTGGCAGCACTAGAGGCTGTCATGTGTCAACCAGACTTCTGGACCAATCCGTGGATAAATAGGACTTTGCCACGTGGCAGTCTGTATGGTACATACATCGACGTGGAATGATGATGTGGCATGGTGAGTTGGCAGTGACGTGGAATCCATACGATGATGTGGAATCCATACAATGACGTGGTGCTAACATGGCAGGCTGACAGAGCAGTGGATGATGTGGTCGAAAGGGAGACTGCCACGTGGCAGTGGGAAAATGCCCAATGACATCCCATATCTGAATTTTGAAAAAAAATATGGTTTGGTGAGTCCGCCAAATCTGGCAGACCACGCCAAATCTGGAGGACCATGCCAAATCCAACCATGTACTTATCAACGAATCTTTGGATAGGACCATCGCCAAATTTGGTGGAACAACCTTGGTTATATATATATATATATAGTTGTAACAACAAAGCCAAAAGGGGGAGGTCGCGGGTTTGACCTCGGAACCTCCTCCCTCCGCTACGCCTTAACATTCACGCCCAAACCAACAGGCCAACGACCCGTGTTGTGAATAACGCCTGAGAAATTGTTTAAAAGGAGAATCCGCCCAAAGCTCGGGGGGAGGTACACGTGTGGTACGGTTGGGGAACATGCATTTTGAGGAAATCACAACAACATTAATTGCAAGTTGCAGGGGCACGGAAACTGAGACGAATTTATTCTTGGGCTTGGGAGTGCCAGAGTCGGATCGAGGCGTGGAGATAGTCATTTTGGGTAATTCGACGCCACAAATTCAATGGTGTTGTCTATTTTCTGATCTGAGCATTATTTATGCAGCTTGATTTCAAAATGAGTTATACTTATCTATTTTTCCAAATTATTTGTTGAGTTAATGAAAAATCCTACCCATTTGAGAGCAGGACCCGAAGACGTAGTCCACTAGGGATGAACTTCGTTATCAAGTTTTTTGTGTTCATATTTTATGCTTATGTCTCTTCATTTTTTAGCTTTTCCTTCTTCAATGGTGCACTTTTATTTATACTCATTTAATGCAATTCTTTATAAGTCACTCGATGAAAATATCATGGATCATGTTGGTATCAGAGCAGTCGTCTTTGACTTGAATTGTTGAGTGTGAATGCTTACTAAGGGCCAATCATAAGCAAGGTGAAGGAAATCTTAAGACTTTCAATCCCGACGTTAGTCATGCATATCGAAGGAAGAAAATGGCAAAACAAGACAAACGTGATGAACATGAGAAAAACTTTCTTATGGTATTTCTATCGCATGTCAGAAATGGTCGAACGGATGTATGGATATTACGAGAAGAGGATGAAGAAGAAAGGGAAGAAAAAGGAAGCACATGTTGATGATGATGCTTCAGTAAACCAAGGGGCTAGAGGATACCCTCCTGAGCCTCCATCTTCACCATCAAGTTCTAGTTCTTATTCCTTTGAGCATTCTCATCATTCTAGCCATAAAGCCTCTTTTAAGAAACCATTATTAAAACTTGTTGTAAAATTTTCTTTACCTATGTTTAATGGAGATGTTAATTCTGAAAAGCTAGATAATTGGATCCGACAGGTTGAAGTATATTGTTGTGTTCAACATATTGATTAAGAGGAAGTTAAAGTGAAACATGCTTTTCTTCGGTTGAAAGGCACTGCTCTTGTATGGTGGGAGAGAAATCTTCAAGAAAGAAGTAAGTGTGGTAATCTTCTTTCCTCATGGTCAGAATTTAAATCAGCGATAAGGAAGAAATTTTATCCATTGGGTTATTTACATAAAGCAATGATGGAATGGAAAACTTTAAGGCAAACTAAAGGTCAAACTGTACAAAGTTTCACAGAAGAATTTAGGAATAAATCTCTTGCATTAAACATTCCTTTGGATTCTTATGAAATTTTAATGAAATATATTGGCGCACTTCACAGTTATATTCATCATAATTTTGTCTTGTTTAACCCCACTAGTCTTGACAAAGTTTGTGTGCAAGCCACTCACCTTGAGAATAGGGGAAATCATGTTCAAGAAGATCCCACAAAGAAACCTTCCAATCTCCCACATAAACCTTTCAATAAGTTTAAAAGGACAAGAAGACCTCCACAGTGACGAGAGAAGGAGGAAAGCCATCTTTCACTCATTGCAAGAAAAGTGGTCATGATTATGAACACTATTGGAAATTGCATCCAGAGAAGACATTGAAACAGTTCAGTGGAAAAGGGAAGACAAAAACCGTTGCTACAGTGCAACAAGATATTGGTTTCGATTCAGGAGACGAAGGAAAGATCACGGCAGTTGGAGTAAAAGGTAAAGATTCCCTTCATGCTAGTTCAAGTTCCAATAATGAATCTCATAATGATGAACAAAAGAGGAATGAATTATTTCACATAATATTTGTATCTAAACACACTAAGATAGATACATTATTTGATCTGGGTTGCCAAGTAAACTTAATATCTGAAGCACTTGTCAAGAAGATGGGTCTTGAAATGAAACCACATCTGAAGCCTTATCCTCTTGGTTGGGTATGTGATAAAGAAAAACTTAATGTCACCAAACAATGTAGGGTTAGATTTGCTATTGCTTTAAATTTGATTGATGAAGTGGATTTGGATGTTGTAACACTTGATATATGTGGCATAGTGTTGGAAAGTCTTTATCTTTATGATAAAAAAGAAGTCTTCTTTCGTCATGAGAACAAATACCACCTTACTAAGGGGGGAGTGGAATATATTGTTAGATCTCACAACATGAGGGTAAATAAAACACTTGTTAATGCAGGGCAAATGAAAAGACTCATAAGCACTAATAAAAGATATGTACTCGTGGTCGTAAGAGATAAAGATGTCGAGACATCCTACGCTTTCCAAGGATGTGATCCTTCCCATAAGAAGGAATTAGTTGATATTGTTTCTAAGTATGATGATATTTTTCAGGAACCAGATGGATTACCTCCTAAGAGGGAAATCCAACATGAGATACATATTCAACAGGATTCTCCTCTTCCTAATGTGGGCATGTATAGGATGTCAGTTGTGGAGATGACAAAGATCAAGAAGCAGGTACAGGGCTTATTGGATCAAGGGGTCATCGGGCCTAGTTCATCTCCTTGTGGTTCTCTGATCATGATGGTGCCAAAGAAAGATGGAACATGGTGAATGTGTGTCGATTATCAGCCCTTAAATAAATCATGGTGAAAAATCGATACCCTCTTCCTCGTATAGATGATTTACTTGATCAATTAAAGAATTTTGTTTATTTCACTGAGTTGGATTTGCGTAGTGGATACCATCAAATCAGGGTTGCAGAACAAGATGCATGGAATACTTCCTTTAAAACTAAACAGGGATTGTTTGAGTGGTTAGTTATGCCATTTGGGCTTTGTAATGCTCCAACAACTTTCATGTGTGTCATGAATGATGTATTCAGGCCTTTCCTAGATGAATTTGTGATTGTATATTTAGACAACATTCATATTTTTAGTAGGACTTAGGATGAACATGTAAGGCATGTAAAGCAAGTATTGGATACTTTGCAAAGGGAAAAATTGTATGTAAAATTGTCTAAATGTAAATTTGGCAAGACTGCACTTGTATACTTAGGTCATATTGTGGGAGGAGGACAATTAAAAATTGATCCTTCCAAAATTGATGTAATTGTAAATTGGCTTGAGTCAAAAAGTGTAGCCAAGGTTCGGAGCTTCTTAGGTGTAGTCCAGTATTAGAGGAGGTTCATTTCAAACTTCTCCTTTATAGAAGCTCCTTTGCATGCCTTAACCAGTGTGAAGAAAAATTTTCAATGGGAAGGAAAGAAACAAAAATCTTTCGACACTTTGAAGGATAAGATCAGTACCGCACCAGTATTATCACTGTCGAATATTCAACAACCTTTTGAGATTGATACATATTCCAACAGATACGCCATGGGTGCAGTATTGATGCAATATTGTAAGCCTATTTGTTACCACTCTGAAACTTTGAACCAAGTTGTTGTTAACTATCCTACATATGATAAAGACTTGTATGCATTAGTTCAAAACTTAAAGAAATGGAAGCACTACTTGTTAGGGAAGGAAACAATCATACATACAGATCACCAACCCTTACAGTATCTCCAAGCACAAACCAAATTGCAATAATCTCGACATTACAGATGGATGGGTTTTTTACAACAATTTCATTTGGTAATCAAGTACAAAAAGGGTACAAGTAACAAGGTAGCCGATATGCTTTCTAGACCTCCTGTTGTTGCTTCTATTATTTTGAAGAATACTTCTTTATCTCATGATATCTATGTGGAACAATATGCCATTGATGAGGATTTTAAAGAAGTATATGAGAAGCTATCCCATGGTGCACATGTAGAGAACTATTTTCTGCAGGGAAAACTACTCTACCATCTTGGAAAGCTATGTATTCCTACAAGTGAACGAGTCCATGTAATATGAGAAGCTCACACTTCTCTTGTGTTTGGGCATTTTTGGGTAGGAAAAAATATGGCTCATTTGCATAGGTTTTTTAACTGGTCTCAAATGAAAGAAATTATAACTAAATATATAAAGGGGTGTGTGATGTGTTCTACTTGTAAGCCCACTAATAGAAAACCGAGGATATACTCACCACTTCATGTTCCATCCCATCCATGGGAAAGTATCTCCATGGATTTTGTAGGGGGTTTACCAATGTCAAAAGGGGGTCATGACTATTTGTATGTTGTAGTGGATAGGTTTAGCAATATGTGTATGTTGATTCCATGTAAAAATCATATCACTGTTGAGCAGACTGCTAATCTCTTCTTTCAGTATGTTTGGGTTCACTTTGGGTTACCCACATCCATTATCTTAGATCGAGATACTCGATTCCTTGGGAATTTTTGGACAAGCTTGTGGAGAATGATGGACACCAAATTGAAGAGGAGCATTGTTTTACATCCACAGACCGATGGATGGACAAAGGTGGTAAATAGAACATTGGTACTTTTGCTTCAGGGCTATTGCATCAAGCATCCCAAGTTATGGGATGAAAAAATAACATATGTACAATATGCTTACAACCGAGCCTTACATTCTTCCACTCATTGTTCACCTTTTGAGACATGTTTCGGGTACCTACCTAAGGTTCCTTTGGACTTGATGTATGGGAGAGATACTTATGCAAATGAAGAAAGAACAAACGATAGAGCCCGCAAGTTCATCCAGAGGATCCAACAGGTGCACCAGGTAGTCAAGGAACAGTTGGAGAAAATTCAAGCACAGTATAAAGCTTGACATGACAAGCACAGGGTTGATCATCAGTTACAGGTTGGAGACCGGGTATGGCTTCACATCATCAAGGAGAGATTTAAGGGTGAAGGCAAGTATGGCTTCACATCAACAAGGATAGATTGAAGGGTGAAGGCAAGAAACTCAAGCCCATTCATTATGGACCCTTCACTATCTTGGAGAAAAGTGGTACCAATGATTTTCATTTGGATCTTCCACCGTATATTCATATTTACTCAGTTGTAAATGTAGATAACTTGAAACTTTTTGAGCCTCCCATGATCATGGATCAGGATGAGGAAGTTTCAATACCTTCAGTTGATGAATTTGCTCCTCAGTACTTGGATGAGTTAAAGTAAGATATCATCCTGGACAGAAGGACAAGGACTTCACGCATGGGTGATGTTGATTATCTTCGAGTAGGCTTAAAGGGCACACATCCAAGTAAGGAAAAGTGGATAGAGAAGGACAAAGTGAGGGGAATCTTCCCTCACTTATCTATTGATTGATTAAAGCTTTTGGTGGTCCAAAAATCTCTCAGTTGGAAGGCGTGATCCAAAAAGGATCCAGAAAATGCTAAGTACAAATCAAAACTCGCAGAAGCAACTCAGGATGCTCAGAATGGCCTCAGTAGATAGAGAAAGGGAAAAAATTCAAAGTTTCCAAAACTCAGTGAAAATGACATTATCTCAAAGAGCGCGTCACAATATTTGTAACGGTGCAAACGGTTCATCAAACGGAGTTACGGATCGAAAGATATTCGTGGTCAAAGTTTGGTCAACCTAGCCCAGTCAGTAGGGGGATGAGTCAACATCCGTACTCTTGACGTCAGCGTATATATGGATGACGTCAGCATTCATACAACACACATGGCAGGAACAAGAGGTGACACATGTCATGTTGACATCATCATGGTGATGTGGAAACACTAGCGGCTGCCACGTGTCACCCAAATTTGGCACTTCTGGACCAATAGAAATTTTCCACGTGGCAGTATGTACGGTCTGTACACTGACGTGGCATGGAGAATTGGCAGTGATGTGGCATCTGTATGATGAAGTGGCACTGACATGGAAGGTTGACAGAGTAGTGGATGACGTGGCCAAATGGGAGGTTGCCACATGGCAGTGGGAAAATGCCCAATGATAGCCCGTATCTGAATTTTGAAAAAAACATGGTTTGGCGGGTCCACCAAGTCTGGCAGACCACGCTAAATCCAGCCACATACTAATCAAAAAAGATTTGGATAAGACCATCACCAAAGTTGGCGGAACAACATTGGTTATATATATATATATATATAATTGTAACAACAAAGCCAAAAGGGGGAGGTCGCGGGTTTGACCCCAGGACCTCCTCCCTCCACTACGCCTTAACATTCACGCCCAAACCAACAGACCAATGGCATGTGTTGTGAATAAATCCCGGGAAATTGTTTAAAAAGAGCATCCGCCCAGAGCTCAGGGGAGGCGTGTGTGTGTTACGGTTGGGGGCACACAGTTAATAGGCAAGTACAACAACATTAATTGTAGGTTGCAGGGGCACAGAAATCGAAACAAATTTCTTCTTAGGCCTGAGAGTACCAGAATCAGATCGAAGCGTGGAGACAGTCATTTTTGGGTAATTCAACGCCACGAATTCAGTGGTTCTTTATGTTTTCTTATCTGAGCATTATTTCTACAGCTTGATTGAGAATGAGGTATACATATGTATTTTTCCAAATTCTTTGTTGAGTTAATGAAAAATCCTACCCATTTGAGAGCAGGACCCAGAGACGTAGTCCACCAGGGACGAACTCCGTTAACAAGTTTTTTGTGTTCAGATTTGATGCTTATGTCTCTTCATTTTTGAGTTTTTCCTTCTTTAATGGTGCACTTTAATTTATGCTCATTTAATGCAATTCTTTATAAGTCACTCGATGAAAAGATCCTGGATCACTCTATGTCGGGAACATATCGTGACCATCGGATTTCCTAACTACAAATGCATACTAATTCATACTAAAGAAACACACTAAGAAACACACTTTTACCTAACGACACATTAGACCAAGTAGGTCTTAACTAACTCCTAAGTGTATAAATATCCAAACACTCCACTACTAATGGTACATCTGGAATTTCCTTATATATATTTTGGATGACTGCTTATGTCTTCTATGTCATTTTCTCAGCTTCGTCCCTCTCTTTTACCATTGGATTAGCCCTTTCTTTGGCCTCATTCTCCTCCTTCATCGATCTTTCCACTGTTCCTACAAATTCACTCTTTTCCTATAGAGAAATTTCATATTGTTGCTTCATTTGAGCCCTCTCATTCATCACTTTGGTCAATTCTTTGGTTGCTAAATCTGCACGAAACCTGATCTCATGCATAATACCTACCTACATGCTCTGTGTTATAACCCTATGTTTCATAGGATTACCTAGTGATTAAATATTTTCTTCTAGTTGCATTATATTGTAAATAATAGTTTATTCTGCAAATGATTTACAAAAAGAAAAAGAAAAGAAAAGAATAAAAGAGGGTATAAAAAGAAAAAGATGAAACCCCATGCAATAAAATTGGCTTGATCCATTAGTGTCTAATCATGGTCAAGTTCTTTAAATTTATGCAGATAGGTTAGTGAAAAAATTGGGCTAAATAGTTTAATCTTAGCCTAATTAGATAGGATAGTGAATAAACTTGGCTAAATAGTCTAAACTTAGCCAAGTGTCTTAGGTTAGAATAATTATTAACCCAACAGACTAATATGGGTTAAATTTTCTAGGTGATTAGAGTAGGATATAGGTTAGTATGCTTTCGTTTCAGTAAAATTGATGAAAAGTTGGTTAAATGCTTTGATTTGAGTCAAAATGTTGTATTTTGGACCCCTTGGTGACCAAAATAAAGAAGGGAAGCAGCGGAAAAACCCATAAAATGCTTTATTCTAAGTTTTTGTGATGACATGACATATTTGGAGCTTTGTGCTAAAAGTCACGCAAATCTCAACGGTCCATTGGCACACGCAAGGATCTACAATCAACAGAGGATACCGGACACCCCCCCCACCCCGCCCGACCTTTCTGCCTTTAATGGTGGGGGGGGTCCGAGCGGGTCCCTCCTAACATGTCACTTTTTTGTTAACTCAAACCCCCCTTG
>ML794627.1:322422-336000 GCA_009831015.1 Picea engelmannii
ACTGTCAAACCACTCTTCCATACCACCTCTGCACCCCACACGTCACACTCCACTACACCGCCTACACGCCATAATCCACTCACCTATCGTCATTCACATCCCATCCACCCGTTATCCACTCATTACCCTCCATGTCACCTCCACCTTACTTCTGATATTCCTGTTAGCAAACCAATGCAGTCGGCCATGACCGTTAACCATCTGAATCATCATTCGCTCCCTAACGAACACTCATTCAACCACTTAATCCTGTTTTTTCACCATTCTTGCGTTGTTCATGATCCAGACGCAGTCGAAGCCACCATTATTTTTTCTTGAGACGACTGTCATCAAACTTCTAGAAAACGACCACCATTAAATCCTGGTAAACATAGTTAACACCTTTTTCAGTTTGCAGGTATCAGTCAGATCAATGGCGCCCAAATCCAAATCCTCAGATATTGAAGAAAATCCTTTCCTCCCTCCTCCTTTCGACCTAGATCATATACCTTTGGCTGATAAAGATTATTTAATTGCAGAGCCAAAGTGTGAATTTGAATTCTTCGAATTACACTTCTAGCTCAGAGATACTTTTATGGACCAGAGCGACGAGATCAGGCTATGGGAGTCCAATCTCCCACTATACCTTGTTCCCCAGACTTACCATTTCCTTGAGTTCACTCTAAAATTCCAAGCACACTATCTCCCCAGCCAAAGAGCCATTTTCTCGTCATCTGGTGAAAATATTTTCACCGTCACCTCTGAAACGGTAAACCAAATATTTTTGATACCCATAGCCAACTTCCTTTCCCATTTTTCCAAGGAAATTCTGACCGAGATTTACCAGAAGTTGTATTTCCAACAGAGAGCTCAAATATTTGAGCTATTCCTCCCTGAAAATTCTCAATTACCCAAAATGAACCCCCCATACCATTCATCCATCTTCTCAGCTAAAGGAAATCAGATCATCTCCTCCCTGTGCAGTCTACTAGGATATTATTCAGACGAGTGGGCAGATGAGCCCATTATGGGTTTTCTATCCATTTTCTCCACTAAGGAAAATACTACTACACAGTTAGATTACAACAATTTTTTGGCCGACAACATCCATGAACAGCTCTTCAAGTTTTCTACAGAAGGCATGTTCCAGTATTCTTCAATATTGGCATACATGTTCATCTTTTTCCAAGCAGAGAAGTTCTCCTTCTCCCTGTAGAAGCTAGACCAAGATGGTAACCCACAACCTATCACATCCTAGACATCATTAGTGAGAAAGAACTCATCTGAGTTCAATTTCAAGCAATTCATAGACCAGTTTTACCACCCAGTGGTAAGCATGCTCAGTGGAAGAACAAAACCAAGGATAAATGAGGAAATTCAAAGAATTCTACATCTGTCAGACCTGGATAAAACAGGTGACTGGTATCTCTACCATGATCACATGGAGATTAGGGTCTACGGATTTGAATTAACCCCTTACAAGCTGCCCAAGTATTTACCTGTCAGGATATTCTCTCTGGAATATATCCGACAGATGATAAATTATGATGATATTCACTTTGTGGCTTTCAAACAGAAGCAACAGTTGAGAATCAAGGGACATATAGGTTATTTTATTTGCAACAGTCGAGCTACAAGGGAAGAGGCCAATAATATTTTAAAGGAAATGAATTTCAGTCAAAGTTTTCCATGGCACTATGACCCCTGTGGCATCATTACAGAAACCATGTTAAAGAACATGATTTCTCCCTATGCTCACGTGCCTAAACTAGAAGTTGAGAAATTCATGAACCAGACAGAGTGGGAAGAAAACACTTTGATAGAAACTGAACAGCAACCCTCACCTTCCAGCATTTCACAAACAAGCACTCCACAGGTACTAGTAGAGAAGATACCTAGAAAATAAGTCTCTCCTTCAGTTACAGAAGTCTCAGTAGAAGACTTCCAAGTCTATAGGAAGAGGCCCAAGACCAGCCATACACCTGACAGGTTTGGAGAAGAATAAAATCAGTCCACCACAGTTGTGGAAGGACCACACTCATCTCTTTTCTCAGGCAGGCAACATAGAATGTCCACTTCCTCATCCAAGAAGCAGACTGATACCACATTGACTACTAAGCCCTCACAAGAGCCTGCATGACTTAATATTTTTGAGAAATATAACTTGATCAAGAAGAAGAATGAGATGCTCACCAGTAGCACCTATACACAATTCTGGAAGCAGACATCGACGACGTAGCATAGGTTACTCTCTGCCTTTGACACAGAAGAAGGAAGGATTCACATGGCATTCTTGCAGGCACAGGTTCCTCACCCCAAGGAAATTTCTGATTACAAGAGGTCAACGTTTGAGTTTGATGTAAAAGAGGTGCATCCAGCAGATCAGATGGATATACATAGACAGATTGGGGAGATTATTTTCTCCACCCTTGCAAATACCTCCATGACTGTTGCAAAGTTGCAGGTATCCTTAAACAATGTCCAGTCTCAGTTGAAGCTGGAGAAGATATCTTCCCTATCAAAAGTTAACAAAATTAAATCTCTGGAGGAGCTGGTACTCAAGATTGGATATGATCAATCAAATGTTAAAGCAGTTGAGGAGCTACTAAAGAATAATAATGTTGATATAGAATCATTAAGGAAACAACTGAAGATCCCAACCATTGAATATCCACAGGAAAAGGAAATGGTTGAGACAGAAGGCCAAAAGGAGGAAATGTTGAAACTAATCATGGATCAAAATGCACAGATTAAG
Organism: Picea engelmannii; assembly: GCA_009831015.1. Lineage (NCBI taxonomy): Eukaryota > Viridiplantae > Streptophyta > Pinopsida > Pinales > Pinaceae > Picea > Picea engelmannii. Next base: position 325,157 of record ML794627.1, read on the forward strand.
GAGATGGAGGCCGAGCTGGAAAAGCTAGTCAAAGAGAAGGAGAAGAATGTGTCGATGGAGGTCATCCCACTGAATGTATTTCCCCTCACAGGAATTAGCACAACAACAACAACCACAACAGTAGAACTTCCATCAGGCACTCCACTGACAGCTCTAGATGCATCAGAAAAATTGGCAAAATCAATGGAGGATATGAACCTACAAGGACAAGAAATCAAGAGACTACGGGATGAGATCGATAACCTATAGAAGCTGAAATCCACATTTCAGGCTAGCTACAACACTGAGGTGCAAAAATCACAAAGGCTCAAGAAATCACTGTAGCAGTTGCAGAAGGAGACTATCATGTCTAAGACACTATCAGAAGCCAAAGAAAACATCTGGACAAACATCAACAATTCCATGACAGAGATATGGCCCCTTATACAAATTGTGTTTGAACAGCATGAGCTGGTGCAGAGAGACAAGCAATCCATTGAAAGGATAAGGGGAGAAATGGGAGAAATGCCTACAGAGGCAAATGAGATCATCAAGTTCTTAAATTCTAAGACAAAAGAAGAGCTGGAGACTTTGCAAATTGAGGACAGGACAGAAACTATCCTTGAGGTCAAGAAAGTTTTGACCAAGAGGGGATTGATGATGCAACTTGAGGAGAGAGTCCAAACGATGGATATTGGAGTGCAGAGATTTTTCACCCAGGTTGATTATCTGCACAAGAAAGTTCTTCCAGGTTTATTAGTTATCAATGACAAGCCGATTACTCTCTCAGAATACAAACAAAATATCCTCACAGTGGCAAAATATGGTTCTAAGTTTGCAGGCATACAGGGTAGCATCACGGGCAAAGCATTCTTGGAAACTCTGCAGTTGGACCTGAGCATCCAACACGAGATAAAGAACATCTTCATCACCAAGCCTACCTTTGCCAAGTACACAGAGGTGGATGAAATATACCGAATGTTGCTCAAAGTTACCATCCCTAGTCAAAAGAGATGGGAAGACCTGTGTGCTTTGATCGAGTAGAGGTGATGTGTACATCTGAATCAGCATGTGGAATAGTCATAGTTAATTCAAATATGACTCACCAACCATCTTCCTCAAAATCAGCGCTAAGGATTCGAGAGGATCATTTAGCATTCCTACTTTTTTGTAATATGTAATCTAGTTAGTTAGATTTTCTCTCCACCATATCCTGATCATTAATGACGAGATCAGATGTAATTTTTGTATAAATACTTCATACTTCGAAGTATTGAGGGTTCATTCTTGCGCCCAAAAATCTATCACTGTAATATTTTTGAAGAGATCGACTAGTAATAAAAGACAGATTTACAGGATTGTTGCATTTGGATGTTGATGATGTTATCTTACTTTGTTAATGTTTATCTTGCTCTGTAATTCATTTTGTTTTCTATCTCTGATCATTTAAAGGAAGTTAATGAATAGAATTTGTTCTAGACACTCTATTTCTGGTCTTTAGCGATCTGCATGTTATTCTTCTGACATTAATCAAAATAAATTCTTAACTTCTTCTTTGTTTGATTGAATATCTCACATGTTCTATCTTTCCACCACATTTAATTTTAAAATATCCAACATTCTCACTATCTTACCTTGTGAAGAAATATTATAAAAGTTGTCTCAGATATTGATCTTTAACACCAACCCCATAGCCCAATGGATGTTTAAATGTGATACCTTCAGCCAATCTTTATAAAACAAAACAACACACTCATATTATTTTAGCTAGCCTAATATTTAAAATCCAAACATATCCAAATCATACAAAGATATCCCTCTCTGAAATTGGCAGGGCTATATCCCAGTTTCGAAGTGGTTTTGTAAGTTACCTCTATCAAATTTCTTCTGCCCCTGACAACCTCTGGGAATTTACATAGTGCTAACACTCTGTAGTACATGTATGGGCATATGTGACACCAATATGTTCAAATGACTCAGTGTTCTCATTTGTTCTTGTAGTTCTGGTGTCAGGAACTCAACTGCATATGTATGGATCTTTAGCACTTTGCGCCTGGATGCTAACTCGATTAGGACTATATTAGCAGCCTCTGCTTCCTCAACCAGACTCGTGGATGGTCCTTCACCCGATCCCTTTTTTTATGTTATCTTCACAGTCTACCATAGTTGTTTTATTGTTATCAATTGGTCCTGCACCTTCTAGTGTTGCTCTTCTTGTTTCCTTGTTTCTTCTTCAATGGCCTCTTCTGCGACATCCCATACTTGGTATCTGATTCTGTCCATATCATCATTTGTCAAATTATAGATAGGTGTTTCCTTGTGCACTTTTGTATTTTTGTGTGTAGTGTCGGTTGGACCCTTTCCCTTGTCTTTTCTCTTCTCTCCTACCGCTGGTCCTATTTCCTACACGTCTTCTATATCTATTCTTTGATCATCACCATGTTCATCACCCTATCCATCTTCGTCATTGTTATGGTGTTCTATCTCTATTTCATCTACCGGAACCTTCCAATATGGATCCCAATCTTGCATAATTTGTTATATATCTTCTTCGGTGATCTTATACTTCATCTAGACCCATTATTCTCTTGTGTCATTCTTCGCATGTACATACATATTGTGTCAATCCTCCCTGAACCACGCAATAGGGGTATACACGTCTACCAATTGTTTTGAAATGTGTGGTGTATTTTTGATGCAGTGTTGAATCCTTTCACCGTACAGGAAGAACTCGATAGTGGTGTCGATCTATCTTCTTTTATTAATTGTGTACCAGAAGTTTTGGTACTTAGTTGATAAACATGGCTTACCTCGGAGTCCGAAGAACTACGCATCCTCCATATCTTCTCATGTTGTGAATGCAATCAAATTTAGTAACCATGGATAATGGAACTCCATGCCCCTATCCTGTGCTTCTATGCAGTCGAGGAGTAATTTTTTCAATAAATAAGGCATTCGGCTCATGGAAGTCCCTTCAACACACTTCTTTGTCGTAACTATCACTCTTGCTAGTACTTGATCTTTTATGCACTTCCTTGGTAGTTTGCATGCCAATTCCTATGTTGCAAGCCTTACGGTTTGATCGCATATGCTAGACATATCCAATCCATGAACTCCTTGAACTGTTAGAATATGAAGGATGTGTGCTCGTTTTACCATTGACAATACCCTTGTCACCCAACCATAGGCCGAAGCCACCCTCCGAGCACCTTAACCTTGACAGAGAATCATTCCGGAAGCAAACCCTAGGCTAGATATCCATACAAAGAGTAGCGCACCTTTCCCCAAGGATAGCGCATCAACAAGACCTGATCAGATAGTCCAAACCCTAGCTAAGATATAGTCCAAGCCAAAACATAACGGTTAGCTGCAGCAGCTGCACCAGCAGCTCTTCTCCAAACCTGTGCACAAGACTGCAACTGCACTACGCAGAACTGGCTCTCTGCAACTGCTGAGATGGGTAAAATGAGAGACTGGCCCCCTATATTTATAGTGGTTCTGGCAGAATTGCTGGGGCAGACTTCTCTTTTTGGGTACCTGTCTATTCAGTATATATTAATTCTTCTGGCTGACTTCTTCTCTTGGAGGCTAATAACCTAATACATATTATCTTCTTGAGCCGACAAGTCTTCTAGGGTTATTAGCCAACTCATTAGGGTTTCTCTTTCTTCCCGGAGTCTTCTATTCTCGTCAAGTTTACACATGGAGGTAAATACCTCCCGTAGCTACCATAATATCAACACTCCCTCCTAGCTAGGGAGGTATTACAGGTAATGGTATTGAGCACAAAACATACCATTCACCTGGTAGCATCAACATAGTTATATGAACTAGATCATGACTAGATCATGAGCACCATCATCATCATCAGCTACATCATCTCTCGAAACCATACTCTATCTGAGTAATCAGACATGATGCTCACTCCACAGAGTGATGCAAGAGCCATTCTTCTAATCTAGAAGAGTAAATGCTCTGAACCATTTTCCGTCTGGAAAATATCTTGTTCGTCATTCATCTGGCTGATGATTATCTCCAATAAAATGTTGATAGTCTTCAAGGAAATAAGAACAAAAATAGAACACAATTGTGTCTATCCATAGTAGTACATAACTACAATCTAGTGGTACACTACCACACCAAGTAACACACAAGTACTTGATCAGTAACGTATAGTCACAAACAGTGGAACATATCCACCACAGTATTATACATCTATTGTCATACAGTATTCATAACAAACATCTGATAGCAACCTGCACAGAAGCAATGTTATGATATAAACTGAATCATCTGGGCCAATCTTTCACTCACATCTGTGAGATTTGAAAGAATATCTACCCTCAGTGTAGAACATCAACAATGGGCTATCTTCCCTATTCTTCTCAAACAAGGAAGAATGATTGTTTTTTATTTCTAAGCCTGGACCATTCCTCACCCTGGGTCATTCCTCCTACACTAATCAAAGTGCACCCTAGAGAGAATGTATAAACCCTAAGGAATGCATGTACCTGGTTTTTGAGGCTGGACCATTCCCCACCCTGGGCCATTCTTCCTACACTAATCAAAGTGCACCCTGGAGAGAATGTATAAACCCTAAGGAATGACTATCCGGACCATTTCCTCTGTTAACCACAAGAGGAAAAGATTTTCCTGTATCAACCTCCAAAACGGACCATTCCTCGTATTAACCACAATGAGAAATAGTTTTTCGGCGAGGCGAGCCAATCTTCTTGAGTAACCCTCGAGAAGAGAGACTTCCCTAGACCACTCCCCATGTTAACCACAATGGGAAGTCGTTGTCTATGATACATCAGCAATCTGGACCATTTCCCATGTTAACCACAATGGGAAATTGTTGTCCGTCAGAAATCTCAATCCACTTTCCGAACAGGAAAGAATCTGTCCAAGCTGGACTATTTTTCAATGAATGTCTTCAATAATATTTTCAGTGCTCCCTCCCAACCTGGGAGTCATCTCTTCCCTTTTCAATAAGGAAGTCGTCTCTACGAGCTCTAGCTTGAGTACGCAAACTCTTTCATCTTTTACCAAAATGTCTGCTTATCTTCTCATTTGTGGAGATATGTATTGGAGAATCACTTTCTCCTTTCTAGACTTCATCACGGATAATGTAATGCTTGATTTCAAATGTACTTTAGTCTAGAACACTGATTTTATGTGAAGGCTTCATGTAGCTCTGAACAATAGAGTATATCATTGTTGGAAAACTGGAACATATCCATGTGGCACTTATTATGTTATCATGAGATCTGATCTACTGAGTAATCATCTTCATGTTATAGGAAATCTTCACCACGCTTATGTTGTGCACTGGAGGTTCTTCACCAAGTTATCTTCTTCTATCTTCATACAAGGGTCTCTTTCTGGTATGCCTCAAAGTATTGAGATTGCTTCTCCATATGCTCTTTATTCAATTTCTCTGGAGGGTATTCTTTGCATTCATCTGATGTAGAACTCCAACTTATGGATGTTGTTGATGATATAATGACTCATGTAGAGATAATTCTAGTTTACTGGAACAAGTAATCATCATAGTCTTCTCCCTCCATCTAGGAGAACCTCTAGTTCTATATCTTGTAATGCTTTCATTCATAAGTCTTCCATACACTGTTCTTCATCACGACTTTCAGTTCCTCTAGTTGATTGCTTTTAGTGAGTTCATATTAGGCTGACAATCTTGTGATTCTTGATACAATGACTGGTTGTTCTGGCTTCTCTTTCTTTATTTGAATCTTCATGTTCTTTCTCGTGTTTAGCTCTTGGGTCCATGGAGTAGATTCCATGCCCTAAATATTCTATTTCTTTCTTTCATCACAAGATCCCGGATGTGGATGGACAACCAAGGATACTTTAAGGCTTCTCTTCGAAGAAGACTTCTTCTGAGGTTGAACTAGATACGTATTGTCTTTCATGGTTGTTATCATGGATATATACTTCATCATCTTTTATGGATCACGAGATTAGCTCCCTCCTAATCCTTGCTTCATGTATGAGTGTATATAACTGGCTCCCTCCGTCTAACAGAGTCCACGCTTCCATCTGCATCCTTATTGTCTTCCACAATATATAATTGGCTCTCTTGTCTAACAGAGTCCATGCTTCCGTCTTGTTGTCTTCTACAAAACGTCATAAGTCTTTTTCCAATTTCCTCTTGATTGCTGACTTCTTTCTGTCTTTGCTTCTTCTAAGTCTCTTCATGATTGATTTGTCTTATCTTGCAATAGCTTCCACATGATTTGTATTTCATCCATTCATGTGTATTATCTAATGATATCCATTCGTATCTTGTTGTTTTTCCATAGGTATAGTTCTTCTTGGAACACATTATCTTCCAAGAGATAGATATACAAGATATGTACAGAGATGATGCAAACAAGATATGTACAAGAAATAAGAAGAGTTTTGTTACCTTTAGAAGAAGAAGTCTCTCCCATCCTGCTTAGTCTTCTTTGTAGGTTCCTTTTCTTCAGCAATTGATGCTTCGTGTTTCTCCTTCCTTTTCTTTAGCTTGGGACAATGATTCTTGTAGTGACCATACTTTTGACAGTTGAAGCATTGTACTTCTGAAATGTATTTATCTTGATTTGGTTTCCTCCTTGAACCAAACTTCCTTTTGTTCCAGAAGTTCTTGAATCTTGTTGTGAAGGCTTGATCATCGTACTTCTTTTGGGGTTTCTCTTTTTCACTGATCCTTGATTCTTCTTGAGCACAGCGAGTCCAAATTTCTTCAAATTTCGGATACTCCTTTCTTGTGTTCATGCTTGCGGAAAATGCATCCCACGTCTTGGGAAGACCATTGAGTATTATGTTTACCAACTCCTTCTCTGAGATGATCTCTTCAATAGCTTGTAGTTGACCTCTTAACTGAGAAATTATCACAAAGTATGATGTTATGTTGTCATCATCATTCACCTTCATGTCACGGAGCTCATTCTTCAGACTCATTACTTGTCCAATGTTTCTGACTGAGAAGAGGTTTGTTAGGGAATCGTACATCTTCTTCGATGAGTCAAGATGGGAGATGTAGGGTATTAAGTGGTATTTTATGGATTCCACTATGATACTCATAGAATTAATGTCATCGTCTTTGAACTTCTCCATAGCTGCAACATTATCCGGTTCTTTCTCTTTCCCTTCTTCAAACTCTGGTTTCACGATCTTTCCTTTCACGATATCCAACACTTTATTCTTGGCAAGGATGAGGTCAATCCTTGTCTTCCACACTCTAAATTTAGAGGCTCCATCTAACTTGCTCTCTGACTTCATAGAATAATTCATGGCTGCTTTGACTTAGTCAAACCCTAGATTTGACAACAAACTCAAACTTCACGTCTTGGCTTACTGAGAGTATCAGGAGATGCGCTAGGATAGAGCGCACTAATCTATCCAGAGATTAGGTAAATCCATTCACTTAAGGTGCCTCAACAAGAGGATTAGGGTTTCTGCAACTGCTCCTGCTAGTAACCCTAGCAGCAGTGTATTGGAAGTTGTTTCTGCTAGTAACCCTAGCGGCAATTCCTCAACGAGCTCAATATCCTAGTGGCTATGTTTCCTTCCAGTGTTTAGACTGAATGAAGGAGGTGTGGGCCTAGAACCTGTTAGAATATGAAGGATGTGTGCTCTTTTTACCATTGACAATACCCTTGTCACCCAACCATAGGCCAAAGCCACCCTCCGAGCACCTTAACCTTGAGAGAGAATCATTCCGGAAGCAAACCCTAGGCTAGATAGCCATACAAAGAGTAGCGCACCTTTCCCCAAGGATATCGCATCAACAAGAGTTGATCAGATAGTCCAAACCCTAGCCAAGATATAGTCCAATCCAAAACGTAACTGCTAGTTGCAGCAGCTGCACCAGCAGCTCTTCTCCAAACCTGCGCACAAGACTGCAACTGCACTACGCAGAACTGGCTCTCTTCAACTGCTGAGATGTGTCAAATGAGAGACTGGTGCCCTGTATTTATAGTGGTTCTATCAGACTTATTGGGGCTGATTTCTCCTTCTGGGTACCTGTCTGTTCAGTATATATTAATTCTTCTGGCCGACTTCTTCTCTTGGAGGCTAATAACCTAATACATATTATCTTCTTGAGTCGACAAGTCTTCTAGGGTTATTATCCAACTCATTAGGGTTTCTCTTGCTTCCCAGAGTCTTCTATTCTTGTCAGGTTTACACGTGGAGGTAAATACCTCCCACAGCTACCATAATATCAACGAACTGTATGAAATTTCTACCTCATTATCTCTGACAGGGCCCTATTAGTTTTCTTTTCTACAAACAATGAATTTGGATATTTTCCTTGTGTTGGTAATCCTGTGATCCTTTCAATCAATTATGTATCTATCAAAATTGGCCTGTCCATCCACAAATATCCTCCATGCACGCAACTTAAGAGAAATTTGACACATGCATTTACCTCATTGCTCCAACCAAAATGAGGGATGTCGAAAATGTTTAATATGCCTGCTCGCTCCAGTCCTCTTTCCCATACCTTTGGCACAGGTATGATTTGGTTCTTTGTTGGGTCTGTCCTCAGCTCTAAGTAATGGTGTGGTGCAAGTTTAGGGAACTTTGTCATGTTTGTAATATCATGGTCTACATATTTGAGTTGCAGAACCCTCCCTAGCATGTCTTCATACATGATGACTCCTTCTGGGATGTTGGGCATCACCAACTCATAGTAGGCAGTCTTCTGCAATGTTACTAATGGGGAATCATCCTTCCTTGGTGGGATATAGTCTCAAGGAAACCTCGTCTCCAATGATGATGCTCCAGGGGTCTCCTAAACCTATGGTTCTACTGGTTGTGCTCATGTTTGAACTTTCTTTGTCATGGTTGTTGTTGTTTTTGGTGGTGCCATTTCTGAAGCCTGGTTACCAATGAAAATCTACTTCGGCTCTATGGTTTTTCTTGGATATGCTATGCATTTCTCGGCTCATTGGTACTTGCATGTAACTCTAAGTGATAATAACCAATGTTTGTCGACCTTTCATGGATTTTGTGCCCCTTCACCATTTTCCCATGTCCCTTCGTGCATGAATTAACTTTATAGTATGTCAGTGGTGTGATGAATGCGTAATTTATTGATGATTTATTACCATATATTTTGTTGCATTTGTTCCTCGTACTTCCAATCTATCACGATCCTCGGTGGCGCCTTCTATTTATGTCTACACCTTTCCAATATGTTTCATTATTTATTGCTTTATAACTATCGTTTTCATGCTTTGATGCCCTTAATGGTCATGTCTCATGCTTGAATATTGTGCGCACTTAACTGAATTCATGTTTTTTTTGTTATCTTTTCACAACGCCCTTTTTCTACGTGATTTTACCTTTGTATTTGTTTTCCAAATTTTTATTTTTTTTCTTCCTTTTTCTACTCTTTTTTTTTTGTTTTTTTGTATTTTATCTCCCTACTATAGTACAAATACTACGATACATGTGTTCTTGCACAATTCAGGTTAATGTGTAGACGTTCGGTCGTCTCTATAAAGTTTCAACCAACTCCCATTCACCATTCCTCCCAAGGTTTCTCCACTCAGCATTTCCAACTGTGCAGCACCTGCCTCCGTCACATGTTGAATTACATAGGGTCTCAACCAATGCATTCAAAACTTTCATGGATGTTGCATGAACTTACTTTCGTAGAGTAATACTAATTCCCCTACTTGAAACATTTTTTGTTTAATGTGTCTATCATGCGATGTCTTCTCTCTTGCCTTCTGAACTTGTTGGTGAAAAACTGCGACAAATCGATCTTCCTCCAGTTGCACTAACTGTGATAATCTCTCTTATACTATGCCAGAGTATGAAATATCATTGATCTCTACCAAGCACATGCAAGGTATAATGAAATACATCGACATGAATGCTTCTTGGCCATAGACTAACTAAAAATGTGTTTTCCCTGTCAAATGTTTGCTTGTAGTCATGTATGCCCACAATATTGCAGGAACCCTTAAGTCCAAATCATCTCTCCCTATGTTGTAGATCTTTGTCAAATCATTCTCCAAGATTTTATTAAAATCTTATATTGTCTTGTTTACTTGAGGATGATACAGAGTACTCCTCTAATGATGATTTTTAAATTCCTCAGTCAATGTTGCAATTGTCTTATTCAGGAAGTGTGTTCCTTGATCACTAAGTAATATGCATGGCATCCAAATCGTGTGACTACATTCTCAAATAGAAACCACGTAGCAGTCTCCATGGCGTAGTCTATGACTGGTGTTTCTTTATCCCATCTGTTCAAATACTCTATCACAGTGATTATGTACCCGGCTCCTGATCGTCTTGTTGATGGGTTGATTGGTCAAACAAAGTCTATTTCCCATTTATCAAATGCTTGTAACGTAACATGTGGATATAAAGGCATCTCGTCTCTCCTAGATGGCTTTCCCACCCTTTGACATACATCGCATGTCTGACACTACTCTTTAGCATCTTTATGAAGTGTAGGCCACCATAGCCCTACGCATAAGATCTTTTGTGTAGACGCTTTACCTGCATAGTGTCCTCCTGTAATTCCTTTATGCGCTTTTGTGAGTATCATAGCCCTTTCATGTTCCAGCACACATCGTCTCAATATTCCATCTGCACCTAACTTGTATAAGTTCCCTATAATCAACAGATAATTTGTTGCTTTAACCACTAATTTTTTCTTCTACGTGACTGTCATTTCCGGCGGAGCCATTCCTATACTTATAAAATATACAATATCTGTGAAATATTCATCCACCATTTTCACTGCAAATAATTATGCATCCGACAAGTTTTCATCTAGATTTCCTACATCTTCTCCTAATAGTAGGCACGATAAGTGATCAGGTCATGAATTCAAC
>ML794627.1:336247-360041 GCA_009831015.1 Picea engelmannii
CCTTCTCATTCTGTAGTGGTGTAATTCTTCTCTACTATAGAAAACTTCCTAATTGAAAAATAAATTGGGTGATCTATGTCTCCTTCCCCTAGTTGAGATAGTATTGCACCCAAAGCTATGGACAACACATCTACATGAACATGGAACTCCTTGTTCCAATCTGGAAAGATCAAAATTGGCACAGTCACTAGTTTATGTTTTAAGGTGTCCAAACCTTTCTGACAGTCCTCGTTCCATTGGAACTTTGCTTCCTTCTTCAACATCCTTTCCATAGACGTTGTGATCTGCGCATAACCTTTGATAAACTTCTAGTAGTATCCTATGTGACCCAAAATTTCCTTAGTTGTTTGAATGATGTATGTGGTTGTAAACTCGAAATCATTGCAATCTTGGTAGGATCCACTAATAATCCATGTTTGCAAACCACATGACCCAACAAAATTCCAAAAATTGCACAAAAACTACACTTCTTAAAATTTAGCGAAATATGGCATTCTCTACACCTATCTGACATTAACCAAAGTACTTCTATGTGATCCTTCAATAGACTAAACACAATCATATCATTTAAGTACACTTTGAGGAATTTATGAATAAATTCCTTAAAATCCGCAACCACAACTCTTGAAAAAATTGCAGGTGCATTCTTTAGTCCAAAGGGAATCACTGTGTATTGATAACTTCCCCATTCTGTCGCAAAAGTAGTTTTATACATGTCTTCCTACACAATTTTGATTTGATGGTACCCTGAAAATCCATCTGTGAAAGAATAACCCTCATGTCCTCCTACATTCTCCAGTACCTCATCCGTGAACGGTGTTGGGAATGGATCATGTAGACATGCATCATTCAACTTCCTCAAATCTACAAAAATATTGATTCCTCCAGTTTTATTATCATGTACCACCATTGGACTTGTCCACTCTGATTCCACCACTGGTGCAATGATCCATGCATCCAACATCCTGTCTATTTTTTCTTTCACCTTCTCTTTGTACTTTGGATTTAACCTGTAAGGTATGTGTCACATTGGTTTAGCACTTATTTTTAAAGGGATCTTCATCTCGCCTAATTCCCCAACTATCCCCTTTATTTTTTAGAATGTAGTTAGGAATAAATCTTGATACTCGCGTAATAAATCTGGAATCTTCTCCGCAGTTTCTTCACTCCAATAATCTCCTATTTGCGCAAACTTTGGATTCTTTGTTGTCCCAATGTTTACCTTTTGCATCCTTATTGGTTGTGTGTATGCAACAGACTCCAACTATGTCCCTTCTACTATGTGCTCTCCCTCGGTTTCGGGTACTTTCACATTCCTGGGATCTTCCACATCTTGTTCTTCTTTCGTGACATTATAACACTTCATTAATTCATGGACAATCATTGAAGCTTTGTGTGCACTAAACACTGGTACCACCTCCATTGTCCCTTCTTTTGAGAATATCTTAGTTCCAATAGCCTGTAATACTGCATCCATTAATGGAGATTTGTGTTCAAAAGTAAATGTGACCTTGAACCTCTGAGTCAACTCATTCTAGTTTGTTGTTTCTCAGTGCATTTCCAATTCCAAATATCAGTTCTTTGGAATATTATCCAGTGTATGTATAAACTTGTGTGTCCATTCCTCCTTCGGTGTCGAACTCCATATGTTTCTACACTGCTCCACATGATTTGTTTGGTCACTTATCCATGTATACTTTTGCGTCATAGTTTCTAGCTCAATACCAAATATTACATGCATTGTTCTCGGACATTGCAACCAATCTTCCATCCCCTCTTTATGTGTACCCCACCATCTGAATGAAGTACCTATCAAGACAACATCTAGGGCCAATATCATTTTTTGTTCGAGTACCTACAAATCAAATGAATTTAAAAACTTGCTTATGTCAGTCAATCCATCATACCTAGGTGGATCACATAACTTTGTTCCAATCCAGCGCAATGATCGAATCATGTGTGCACATCATCTATTTGATACTTCATGCATCTGCTATTATCAATGTTCCAGACCTTCCTTTGAATTTGATGCACCTGAACTAATACTTCTCCAAATTAGCGCACCATCTGCAGTAGGGTTAACATAATCATCCATATGTGCAGTCATATTATACAAGTTATCAATTTAGTTTCCTCACATAGGTTCTATGTACCTCTTCCCTTCCATTGGATCCAATGATGCAATAACCTTCAAGTCTCCTACCTGAAATGTCATTTCCCTCCTCTTCAAATTAATAATTGTCTGATTATCAAACTTCCATTCAATTCCCATCAGTATTAGATATGGTTGACTATCATCCATGATATCAATGACTTCAAAGTCTACTATATTATGCACTCCATCTAAATTCATAGGTACTTCTGTCAATTGGCCAATTGGTACTATCTTGTGCTGATTTTCCAACCTTAATTGGACAAGAGACCATATTAGCTTAGGTTTCCCCATCATTTCACAGGTCTCCTTTGGTAACACATTCACATCAAATCCCAAGTCCAAGATAACATTATCCACATCAAATCCCAAGTCCAAGATAACATTATCCACATCATATTCCCCAATCTGTGCACTTAATCTGAATTCTTTGTTGGTCCTTTTTCTGCAGAGTACCTGATTCACTACCCTTTGTGCGATAGGAATTTCCTTTTCTTGCGTGCAATGATCCATCATTTCATATAATTCATTTAGAGAAGCTTCATCTTTTATTAACTCTATGCAAATTCTTAGGAACTCCCTTAGATTACTTATCTTCCCAAGTGGCTTCTCTAGCATAGTGTGATCACACACATGAGGCATATATGATGTTGATGCTCCCCAATCCGGTCCTAGTATCTCTTTTATTTCCCTCGGATACATATCCTTTTCTTGATGAGGGTCAAATGTTGGCATAGGTCCTGCATATTTCCTTACCCATTGCTCAACTTGATTTCCTCCATTCATTGCATCATCCCTTGTTGTAGTTCCTCCATGTGTAACAGTTGTTATTCTAGGTCCTTCATTACGTTTTTCAGTTGATATTTTGTGTACATTATGATTTGGGTTATGTTTCTGATTTCCTCTTGCATGTCACTTCGCAAGTAGTTGAGGGCAGTCTTTTGTTGCATGGTCCAATTCTCTACAGTATGTGCAGGTTGTACAAGGGTTCGGGTGGTCACAATCTAAGTGTCCTGGTTGATTACAATTGTAACATATTATCGGTCCTCTACCTCCTCTACGAAAATTTCCTCTTCCTTGACCCCTACAAAATTTTTCTATGTTTCCTGGATTAAATCCTTTATTATTATTATACTGTGGACCACCTTGTTCTTTCATGTCATTCTCCTCCTGAATCTTGTACATATCTGAAGTGTGCTCCCTCATCAAATCGAATGTGAGACAGTCCTTCTCTTCATGTTCGACTGACTTGCAAAAGTTGAAAAATAAGTTCCTTGGCGTACTCTGGTATTTCTACAGTAATGGACATTCATTCGGGTGATGTCCCCATTTATTACATATTTCACAATATCCCCCTCCTAGTAATATATTCGGTGCTCCAGTCGCTAAATACTGCACAAATATTGAGCATTCATTCTTGTGGTGGCCTTCAGTTCTACACTTGGTACACCAGACTTGCTCTCGTTTCTCCTTCCCTTTTGTAAGTTATTCCAGTGGAATTGTCAAGGAAACCAATTGTGTCTTTACGTGTGCCATCCCTCCACTGTCTCCGATAAGGGATGGTTCCAGGTTCATTGCGATCTCCAAAGTGTCAAAATGTGACACAACTTTCTGTTGAATCAACGCCCTGTGAATGTGTGGTAGAAGTCCTGCAATAAACCATTCTCGATGTTTTTTATCGGGGATTTGGAATGTCAGTCTAACCATCATATCCTTAAAACGTTGGTCATAATCCTAGACTAATTCATTATTTATTTGTTTTATTTCCTTCATCTCTGAAATGTACATGACTTTAATTTTGGTTTCTTGAATTCTTTCAACATTGCCTCTCTAATTTCTTCTAGAGTCCTCGTGTGTCCTGTAGGTGTGTTACTATATAGTTTCATGTACTAGACTAATGTGCGGCCAATATTTGCAACCTCATCTTGGACATTTTTTGCAACCCAAATTGTATTACAAAAAAATAGATGTTGTTTTGGGTCCTCCGACCCAACTCCCTGGAACTCAAACAGTCTCAAGGTGTTGTCTATCCCTACCATATTGTTCTGTGTATAACCCCCCTGGTGAAGTTGGCTACTCTGACCCACCGTGATGCCTTCATTTCTCTAACTATTACTATTCTGATTTCCCCCCGCTAACTACAAGTTATTTTGATAAGTCTTCAATTGTTACCTAATATTGTGGTGATGCACATGGGGTCGTGGATTCAACATAGGATCCATTCTGAGTAGGACTTAATGACTCTTCTATTATATGAATGGACTCGAACTCCTCTTTCTCTCCTTTTATGTGTGGTATCTCTATTATTTGGACTATTGATCAAGGTCCTCTCCACTCATGCTCACTATGTGGCTCTCCTTTCTTAGCCTCAATCTTTTTCTTCTTATACCTCCTTCCACTATGCAATACTCCAAACTCATCTTATTATTCTGATACAACCTCTTCATTTCTTTGCATCCTCAGTCCCTTCCTTCCTTCTTCATTTATTCCTTCATTCTTTCCTACCTTCAGATGATCCTCTTGTCATGTCTTGGTTCCCCTATGTGCACAAATTCCCTTAGCAATCGGACTCCATTGTCATCACACACTTTTCGCATAGAAAAATATTTATCCATGTACCCAATAATTTCATGAACCTTCCGTGTGGTCCTTTGAATAAATCCCTCTCTACAACACTATATGATTGGGTACAATCCACCACAAATTCTATAATATAGCCTCCCAATATATTTTCCAACCAAAAATCAACTGCACGAGAAGTCTTATTACTTACATCGTTCACTTTCTTCACCAAATCAGTAGTCTAGTTCCTTGGCATTATAGTTCGGTACCTTCCAGTATTCTCCACTAAAGTTTCTAACCACTCAGTTAGAATAATTGGAAAATCGCCAAAGAAAATCTCGTGCAACTCTGTGTACACATACCTTTGCATCCATTGCACATCGCTCATATGAGGGTTTCTATTCTTTTTTTGAATAAATTCTTGTTCCTTCCGTTCTATCCATCATGAGATCTTTTTCTTAGTTGACCTCCAAAACATTCCCTCAATAAGAGATTATGGATCCTAGCAACGCAACCATTTTTTGGTGCGCGGTTGTAAGACCCTAGGTTCAAGTTATATTAACCAACAAACCCTTCAAACATCAGTTCTTTCAGCATCACATGCATGCAAGTGAAGTCTCACCCAAGGAATCTATTGGGGTTGTAGGAACCAAGTTTCTGCAGTAGTGAGGGAATGGGAGGAGATCATCTTATTTACTCTTACTTAGTTGTTCTGTGAGAATTATCATGTATTTGTTCTCATTGATTACTTAGTGAATTCAGTATATATTATCATTATACTGCAACATAAACCATTTACTAAAACCTTCATACTATTGTGTAGTGATCATGTAAGAAATAGATCTAATCTATCATGCATAAAGAGAATCTCCATGATCAATCACATAAAATATAATCAAACACAGTAGTTAACGTGGTTCACCTAACTTTGGGCTACGTCCACAACGGTTGGCTTCTTTATTATTCATTCTATAATCATCTCAGGCTGTGCATTGCGCTTACAATAGATATTTAAGGTTATTTCTTTCTCTGTATTGCCTAGATTATCTACAGTGCAAGCCTCTCTCTCTGCAGCTTCTCCCTAACACTCAAACATAGACTCTTTCCTTCTCAGCCTATTCTCTCACTCTCTTTACAATTAGTCTTTGAACAAAAAAAAATAACTTTGACCCGATCAAACCAATAGGAGAGAACCCAGGACCGGACAGGAGAACCCCTAATCTACCCATCCCATTACATATTTATACATAAATTATACAACTTAAAACCATACTTTGCATATCCAAAAAATCTAATAAAATCTTATTCTGGCTCATGACAACTCGTGTTGTCTTGTTATTCGATCTTTCTTTTTCTGTTTTTATGTTTGCATGTTGATTTTTCACTTCGATTGTTGTTCCTCCTAATTTTATGCATCTTTCTGATTTTGGCATGCCTAACTCTTATCCTTCCTTTTTGCCCGCTTTCTTCTCTTCATTTATTCTCTGCTTTATTCTTTATTAAGTGTATTCTTATTGTGCACTACACTCTTGCATGTGTCTCTATTGTGCACTCTCGAGCATGAATGTGCCTTTGTTGTACACTCTGCTCCTACCTTGTCTTATTTCTTATATTATTGCGCATATCTTCTATACTTAGGATTTTCATGAAAACTCTATAAAAAAATGCATGTCCAATAGACACCCTTTGGCTTTCACCAATAAATAGTTGTCAGAGCGACATTTGGGCCAATCAATCTATAAAAAATAAATTATGGATATTTTGCATGCAATGGATCTATGGATCCCATATCTATTGGGACAACGCTTCCAAATTAAAATGAACCATCAAAGCCTCAAGTATTTCCTGGAACAATACATTTCATCCATGGAGAAACAAAAATGGGTGACCAAGTTGTTTAGATATGATTATGAGATCATTTACAAAAAGGGTAAAGAAAATGTGGTGGTTGATGCTCTTTCCAGGAAATATGAAGAAGAAGTGTCACTCTTTTCCTTCTCATTCATTGTCACTGATTGGCTTCAGGTTATTCACCGGGAATGGTTGGGGCCA
This sequence comes from Picea engelmannii, assembly GCA_009831015.1. NCBI lineage: Eukaryota > Viridiplantae > Streptophyta > Pinopsida > Pinales > Pinaceae > Picea > Picea engelmannii. Next base: position 343,014 of record ML794627.1, read on the forward strand.
AAATCTGCATCCTCATCCCAAAAAATGAAACAGGATCCCCAAGTTGCTCCAAGGTGTTAGAATATAAGTGGATGTGCTCATTTTACCATTGACAATATCTCTATTGTCACCCAACCATAGGTTGAATCCCCCATCCGAGCACCTTAACCTTGACAGAGAATCACTCTGGAAGCAAACCCTAGGCTAGATAACCAAACAAAGGGTAGCACACCTTTCCCCAAGGATAGTGTAGCAACAAGAGTTGATCAGATAGTCCAAACCCTAGCCAAGAGATAGTCCAAGCGTAACTGCTAGCTGCAACGACAGCTCTCCTCCAAACCTGCACAGAAACTGGGCAACTGCAATGCGCACAAGTGTTGCTCTGCAATACTAAGACTGCTTGCCATAATGAGAACTAGCCTCCTGTATTTATACTAATTCTGTCTAATTGCCTGGGCCAAATTCTTATTCTTCGTATCTGTTTGCTCAGTATATATTATTATTTATGGTCGACTTCTTCTCTTGGAGGCTAATAACCTAATATAAATTATCTTCTTGAGCTGACAAGTCTTCTAGGGTTATTAGCCAACTCATTAGGGTTCTGTCTTGCTTCCCGGAGTATTCTATCATCGTCAGGTTTACACGTGGAGGTAAATACCTCCCGCAGCTGACATAATATCAACACGGGGTACTCTTGGCACAATGTTTATCTACTCATCTGTGGAGATATGCATTGGAGAACCTCTTTCTCCTTTCTGGACTTCATCACGGATAATGTAATGCTTGATTTCAAATGTACTTCAGTCTGGAACACTGGTTTTCTCTTAAGGCTTCATGTAGCTCTGATCAATAGAGTATATCATTGTTGGAAAACTGGAACATATCCACTTGTCACTTCTTCTGTCATCATGAGATCTGATCTACTGAGTAATCATCTCGATACAATATCTCTGTTATAGAAAATATTCACCATGCTTATGCTGTGCACTGGAGGTTCTCCACCGGGCTATCTTTTTCCATCTGCATACAAGGGTCTCTCTCTGGTATCCCTCAAAGTCTTGAGGTTGCTCTTCATATGCTCTTTGTTCAATTAGTCTTTGTATTTATCTGATGTAGAACTCCAACTCATGGATGTTGCGGATGATATAATGACTCATGTAAAGATATGTCTGGTTTACTGGAACAAGTAATCATCGTAGTCTTCTCCCTCCATCTTGGAAAACCTCTAGTTCTAGATCTCGCAATGCTTTCATTCATAAGTCTTCCATACATTGTTCTTCATCACGACTTCCAGTTCCTCTGCTTGATTGATTTTATTGAGTTCATATCAGGATGGCAATCTTGTGATTCTTGATGCAATGACTGGTTGTTCTGGCTTCTCTTTCTTTTCTTGAAATCTTCATGTTCTTTCTTGTGTTTTCATTTATTTCTTGGGTCCATGGAGTTTCTTATAGATTCCATGCCTTAAAGATTTCACTTCTTCCTTTCATTATAGGATCATGGATGTGGATGGACAACCAGGGATACTTTAAGGCTTCTCTTCAAAGAAGTCTTCTTCTAGGGTTGAACTGAACACGTACTACCTTTCATGGCTACTACCATGGATATATACTACATCATATTCAATGGATCATTGGATTAGATCCCTCCTAATCCGTGCTTCATGCATGCTCTTGGTAATGTATAATCGGCTCCCTCCATCTAGGAGAGTCCACGCTTCTGTATGAATCCTTGTTCTCTTCTACAAAGTGTTATAAGTCTTTCTCCAATTTCCTCTTGGTTGCTGACTTCTTTCTGTCTTGCTTCTTCTAAGTCTCTTGTAAAGGCTTCCACATGATTTGCTTTATGTATTTCATCCTAACTTGTATAATGATAGCAATCCTTATCTTGTTGTTCTTCCATAGGTATAGTTCTTCTTGGAACATCTTATCTTCTAAGAGATAGATATACAAGATATGTATAGAGATTATGCAAACAAGATATGTACAAGAACTAAGAAGAGTATTGTTACCTTTAGAAGAAGAAGAAGTCCCTTTCATCCTTCTTAGTCTTCTTTGTAGGTTCTTTTTCTTCGGCAATTGATGCTTCGTGTTTCTCCTTTCTTTTCTTTAGCTCGGGACAATGATTCTTGTAGTGACCATACTTTCGACAATTGAAGCATTGTATTTATGAAATGTCTTTCTCTTGATTTGGCTTCCTCCTTGAGCCAAACTTCCTTTTGTTCCTGAAATTCTTGAATCTTGTTGTGAAGCCCTGATCATCGTACTTCTTTTGGGGTTTCTCTTTTGCACTGATCCTGGATTCTTCTTGAGCACAGCAAGTCCAAAGTTCTTCAAATGTAGGATGCTCCTTTATTGTGTTCATGCTTGCGTCAAATGCATCCCACGTCTTGGGAAGACCATTTAGTACTATATTTACCAATTCCTTCTTTGAAATGATCTCTTCAATAGCTTGTATTTGAACTCTTAACTGGGAGATCCTCACAAAGTATGATGTTATGTTGTCCTCATCATTCATCTTCATGTCACGGAGCCCATTCTTTAGACTCATAACTTGTCCAATTTTTCTGACCAAGAAGAGATTTGTTATGGCATCGTACATCTTCTTCGATGAGTCAAGATGGGAGATGTAGGGTATCAAGTGTTCTTTTATAGATTCCACTATGATACTCATGGAATTGATGTCACCGTCTTTGAACTTCTCCATAAATGCAACGTTATGTGGTTCCTTCTCTTTTCCTTCTTCAAACTCTGGTTCCACGATCTTTCATTTCACGATATCCAACACTTTGTTCTTGGAAAGGATGAGGTCAATCCTTGTCTTCCACACTTTGAAGTTAGAGGCTCCATATAACTTGTTCTCTGACTTCATAGAATAAGTCATGGCTGCTTTGACTTGGTCAAACCCTAGTTTTGACCAAAAACTCAAACTTGACGTCTTGGCTTGCTGAGAGTACCAGGAGATGTGCTAGGCTAAGGCGCACTGATCTATCCGGAGATTAGGTCAATCCCTTCACTTAAGGTGACTCAACAAGAGGATTAGGGTTTCTGCAACTACACTAGCTAGTAACCCTAGTGACAGTTCTATGGTGACTGCTCCTGCTAGAAACCCTAGCGGCAGTTCTTCAACGAGCTTAATATCCTCACGGTTATGTTTCCTTCTAGCTGTTAGACTAAATGAAGGAGGAATGGGCCCATAACATGTTAGAATATAAGTGGATGTGCTCGTTTTACCATTAACAATATCTCTATTGTCACCCAACCATAGGCCGAAGCCACCCTTCGAGCACCTTAACCTTCACAGAGAATCACTTTGGAAGCAAACCCTAGGCTAGATAGTCAAACAAAGGGTAGCGCACATTTCCCCAAGGATAGCACAGCAACAAGAGCTGATCAGATAGTCCAAACCCTAGCCAAGAGATAGTCCAAGCGTAACTGCTAGCTGCAGTAGCTGCAATGGTAGCTCTCCTCCAAACCTGCGTAGAAACTGGGCAACTGCAGTGTGCACAAGTGTTGCTCTGTAATACTGAGACTGCCTGCCAAAATGAGAACTTGCCTCCTGTATTTATACTAATTCTGTCTAACTGCCTGGGCCGACTTCTTATTCTGGGTATCTGTCTGTTCAATATATATTGTTATTTCTGGCCGACTTCTTCTCTTGGAGGCTAATAACCTAATATAAATTGTCTTCTTAAGCCGACAAGTCTTCTATGGTTATTAGCCGACTCATTAGGGTTTCTTCTTGCTTCCCGGAGTATTCTATCATCGTCAGGTTTACACGTGGAGGTAAATACCTCCCGCAGCTACCATAATATCAATAGAGGGTACTCTTGGCACAATGAAGAGTTTCTCTATTTAAAGGTCTCATATATTTAAGCAAACAGTTGACCCTTAAATCCAAGGTGCTCTCTGAGTTTCTTGCTTCTCCTACTGCGAGGCATTCGGGTTTTAAAAAAACTTATGAATGGGTCAAATGCTCTTTCTTCTAGGACGGTATGAAACAAGACATTCACACCTTTATGGCAGAATTTGATATATATCAATGCAATAAGGGCGAGACTGTTAAAACTACTGGCACACTCCAACCGCTTCTAATTCCACCTACTATTTGGATGGATATTTCTATGGATTTCATTGTGGGCTTACCCAAATCAAAAAATAAGTCAGTCATCATGGTGGTAGTGGATCGTCTCTCCAAATATGCTCATTTATGTGCTCTTCAACACCCATTCACAACATCTACAGTGGGTCATTTTTTTATGGATAATATCTTCAAACTCCATGGAATGTCTCATTCTATTATTTTTTATCGTGATCCAACTTTTACCATCAATTTATGGAAAGAATTATTCAGGCTCCAGAGAACCCAATTGCATCTTAGTACAGCCTATAATCCCCAAACGAATGGCCAAACAGAAGTGGTTAACAAGTGTCTAGAATCATATTTGAGGTGTTTTGCATCCAACTTACAACATCAGTGGGTTCAGTGGTTACCCTTATTTGAATGGTGTACAACAACTCTTACCATACGACCACTCACATGACTCCCTTTGAAGCAGTATATAGACAAAAGCCACCATCAATTCTCCCATGCATGCCAAGCGTCTCCAAGGTTCGGGAGGTTGACTGCAATCTTACAGCCTGCATGACCATTCTTTGTACTCTCAAATAAAATTTGGTCATGGCTCAGAACCACATTAAGCAACAAGCATATCAGGGTTGTTATGAACGTCAATTTGCTAAAGGGGACCAAGTGTTTCTTTGTCTGCAACCATATAAGAAAACTTCGCTCAAATCTTAGTAGTGACAGAAATTGGCCTCCAAATTTTATGGTCCTTATACTATTCTCAAACGTGTGGGACCAGTGGCCTATCAATTAGCTTTTCCGAACAACTCCAAGCTACATCTTTTTTTTCATGTCTCCTTCCTGAAGAAAGTGATTGGCACCAAGTGCCATGCTTAGACCAGTCTACCAGAGTTGGATGAAGAAGGTTCCATTTGGTTGCATCCACAAGCCGTATTGGACCAACGAGAGCGTCGTTTCTATTAGCGCACCATCCATGAAGTGTTAGCTCAATGGAAGGATACTCCACCAGAAGATGTCACCTGGTAGCCAACTATTATTCTGCATAAATTTCCTCATCTTAATCCTTGAGGACAAGGCTCTTTTTTAGGGGGAGGGCATGTTACGAACCTAACCTCCCTAACCCCTCACATAGAAAAAATAATATATTTTCCATGTAATAAAGGTCGACATTAGTTAATAAGGCCTATTTAATAAATATGAACAAGTCAATGTAAGAAGACCTAATAGAAGCTTTCGCTTCTAGAAAGGTCTTCATCCATAATGTTCTTTAGAAGATAGAATTAGTATAAATAAGAGTAGGAGGCATGAGAAAGCTTTTTCTTGTGACTTATTGTTATAGAGCGTTTCTCTACTGGAGGTTGCCCCCTCGAAGAAGCAAGTGAACATTGCTCCCATTTCAATAAAGGTATCATTTTGATGTGCTATTTTCTACATTTTGTTGTTTTGTTGGTAATTTTCATTATATTCTTGTTTCTGCTTAACATCACATAACCAGGTGCATAACAATATATTAATAGATTGTTTGTATTCAAAATATCTATACTATGCTCTCTAAAGTTATCTTTAGTTATTATTTGTCACAACCAAAATGTTAAATAGAAGAACAACATTAACAATATTTCTACTCCAAGGAACCCTCTTTTATAAATTTTCCTCTTGTTTACATCATTTTAGAACTAATTATAGCACTTTGAATTCCACTTAAACAAGTTGGTGTGTGTGGTGCACGTGAGCATTTGAAATTTAAAGTTTGCATGTCTTTAGATGCTCCAACAAACTTTAAGAAATTAGAATGTTAATAATATATCAATGCAATTATATTTATATGCAATAATGTATGTGGTAATTTGTGTAAATGTATGTGGTATATCGTATTAGTCTTTACGTGAGCTAATCCATATGCACCACCTAAACTATGTTTTTCTGTAGTTTTACCTATAGTGATGAAAAAATAATCTTTACATGTTGGAAAAAGTTTACAATTACTATTAATGGAATCAATCACATGTATATTACTACTAATGAAATCAATCACATGTATATATGGTTGTATAAAATATATTGATTAATTCACAATGGGTGTGTAATATATGCCAAAGGCAACTTTAGTGTTGATGAGTGAGTAAGTTGCAATTTTAATGTTTATAGGTGAGTTGCCCATTTATAGGGATAATTTTATCTTTATAGGGATAGGTGAGTCTCGTGAGACAGCTTAGACGGTAAGACAAGCGTATCTTTCTTCAAGTGTGGGAGGAGGTCTTGTAGTCGAACCCTGCTGAGTCTTTGGGATGGATATTATAATGCTATACTGTTGAATATAAACGAGAAACTTCCCCATGAAAAAAAAAAAAAAGGATAATTTTACCTCCCAATTGGAATTTTATAAATTGATTTTCTTTGTAAAAGTTTGTATAATTTTTTGGAATTGTTCGGCCATTTGAAATGGCTCACACATGAAACAACATAGGGAAATGTTTAAATGTATCTCCCTTTTTATGACCCAAGTAAGCAAAATTCCCCAACTTTTTAATGCAACGTGTAATCCAACATCAAAGTGAAATTCTCTTCGTTAACTAAACTCTTTGCACATTTCCCATGCTTCTCACTCATGGAAATTATAGCGTCTGATATAACTCTGACTTGAGTGTTTGTTGTAATTCCTCTCTATGCAAGGTCACCCAAACTTTGGGGATTTGATCCCCAATTGTCATCTTCATATGTAGTGCCACTTTCACATTCCATTTTCCAAATATCCAAAATTTAAATCATTTTTTTAACTCTTTTATAATTTTAATTGTTTTAACTCTTTTATTCTTTGTTTAACCGTTTGTTTAACCGTTTGTTTAGAATGTGTGGAATAAATTAAATTTTACTAATTGTTGTCTGTATTAAATATATATGTGTTGAGCTCTCTGGACTTATTTTTAGTTGTTGTTTGTCATAATTGTAAAATTAGATGAAAAATGAATATTAGCAATATTTTTATTTCAAAGAACCAACCATCTTTGTTTGAAATTTTTCTCTTTTATATCATTTTAAGATTAGTTATAACATTTTGAATTCCATTTAAATAAGTATAAGTTGGTTTTATATCATTTTACAATTAATTATAGCATTTTGAATTCTATTTAAACAAGTTGGTTTTATATCATTTTACTATTAATTATAGCACTTTGAATTCCATTTAAATAAATTGGTTTTATATTATTTTAAGACTAATTATAACACTTTGAATTTCATTTAAACAAGTTGGTTTGTGGTGCATTTGAAATTTAAAGTTCGAATGCATTTTGTTTATATGCTCAAAGAGAGTTTAGGAAATCATAATGTTAATAATATATCAATGCAATTATGTGTAGTAAATGTGTCTAATAATTTGTGTTGGTTTTTGAGTGAGCAAATCTATATGCACTTAGACCATGTTCTTTCATAGTTTTACCCTAAGTGATTAACAAATGATCTTTACATGTTGGAAAAGGTTTATGATTGATTTAATCGAATCAATTGCATATATATAGTATTTGATAAAAGATATTGATTAATTCATAAGTGGTGTGTAATATATGCTTAATAGATCATAACAATATATGTATAAGTGAGAGATTTGTGCATGTTGTATCTCACCACTTATGAATTAATCAATATATTTTATATAAGCATGTATATTTTGTATTGATTCCCTTCAAATAGTATCATAACAAAATCCCTATGGACTATATATCAAATATAAGGCATTATATAAAATTATCATTAAAGATAAGTTTCCAGTGTATTCATGGATATAGTACGAGAGGGAGACATTCTCAAAACAACTTTGTGTGTCCATGAAGGCTTGCATGAGTTATATCTCATGCCTTTTGGATTATCCAATGCATTGGATACCTTCCGAGAAAGCAATGATAAATGACTTATTCTAACCATACTTGCAGAAAATCTTCCTAGTATTCTTTGATGAAATATTATTCTACACTGAAAATTGTAGTTTGCACCTTAAGCATGTAGATATAATATCGAAGTTATTGGAAGATAACAAGTCTACACAAACAAGTCAAAATGTAGTTTTGGAAAGGAAGAAATAGAATCCCTAGGTTGTGTTATATCATCATAGGGAGTCAAAGTAGACTTAAGGAAAATTCTTGTAGTCATTGATTGGCCTAGCCCCCAAAATGTCACATTATATGTGGATTCCTAGGTCTTATAGGTTATTACATAAGATTCATAAAAAATATATGCACAAATTATCTCTCCATTAAAACTAGTGAAAAAATATATCTTTAGATGGGATGATGAAGTAAAAACTTGTTTTTAGAGGATGAAATCCTTAATGACTTCCAATCTTATCTTATCTAACCCAAAATTCGCATAACCATTTGCACTTGAATGTGATGCTTCAAGGTCAGGAATAGAAGTTGTGCTTATACAAGATAACCATCTCATTGCTTTTGAAAGTTAGAAACTAAACAAAAGAAAGAAAGAAAGAAAAATATGATAAGGAAATGTTATAAATCATTCATTCTTTGGAAAAATGGAAATGGTAACTATTGGGAGCCAAATTCTTGGTCAAAATAGGCCATAATAGAGTGAAATATTTTCTAAACTAGAAGAATTTATCATTATAATAACAATAGTGGGTTAGGAAAATCCATGTTTCTTATTTTGATATCCTCTACAAGACAGGAAATTAAAATCAAGTTGCAGATATCTTATCAAGGAAAGAGGAGGGAGATGCTACACTATGCTCAGTTTCAGTAGTCTATGGATCTCAAGTATTCAAGCAATGTATGTAAAAAACCCAGAAACTAGGAAGATAATTGGGGAAGTCAAAAGCAATAATTCAACAAATTCAAGATATGCTTGAGAAAATGATCATAGCTCAAGAATATATTCATAAATCAACCCTTTCAAATGAAAAACCAAAGACGTTGAAGAAAATCATGGCTCCTTGATTGCAAGCCACATTGAATTTTTAAAACATACTACGACATTTAACAATCCTTATTTTGGAAAGAAATGAAGGATGATATCTAGAAGTATGTGGCAGTGTGTGACACCTCCTAGCACCAAAATATCGAATCAATTGCACCTCCTAGTCTTATTCAAAGTTCAACCCCTTCATATTCCTTTTTAGAAATGGAATAAAGTATATATGGACTTTATAAATGTCTTCATATCTTACAGGTGAAAGATCTCATTGTAATCATAGGTTGATTAACCAAATATGCTCACTTCATTAGAGTATTGTCAAAGATAAAGCCATTGAAATTGTTGATAAATATGTGAAAAATGTTTATATACTCCATGGGTTTGTCAATGTCATTGTTAATGATGACAATCCAAAATTCCCTAGAAAATTCTAGAAGGAATTGTTCCACCAAATAGGAACAATATCAACCATGAGCAACTTGTACCACTCCTAAAAAGATGTAAAATTGAAGTGATAAATATATTCCTTAAATGATACTCAAGTAACTTTGTGGATGTTCATAAAATGTAGTAGCACAAATGGTTGCATTTTCTAGAACGGTGGTACAACACTACCTTCCACTACTTGACACACTTGAGAAAAAAAGTGACTCCTTTTTAAATATCTATATGGATACCCACCACCATCAATAAAGGATTATGTCATTACCAATTTCAAATCCCCAACTATTTAGAAAAGAAATACTTATCTAATTCTGATGAGATCCTTCATATCATAAAGAATCACATTAATGAAGTAAGGAATCAAATCAAGTAACATATCAATTTGTAGAGAATTGATTATGAATTTGAAGTAAGAGAGTGAGTGTTTGTCAAACCCCAACCATACATGAAAAACTCACTTAAAAACTAGAAGAATCATAAACTTGATTCCAAGTTATATCATCTGTACCAAATTTGAAAGCAAGTAGGCCAAGTAGCATATGCATTAAATATTCTAAACAAGGGGAAGTTCCATGATGTTTTTCATGTTTTGTGCTTAGAAAAAATATTGGGTCTAATAACTTCTATACAAATAGAGTTACCCCTCTTAGATGAAGAAGGAGGACTAGTACTATAACTATATCCTTAAAAGCTAGAACCAAATCTCTTAATTCATGAGACATCAATAAATACCTTAGTAAGTGGAGGAACCTACCCAAAGATGGAGCTACCAAGGAGAATGAAGGATTTAGATCAAGACACACATCCTTACCAGTGCTTTGAGGATGAAGCAATTCAAGATGAGTGACTTGTAATATACCTGTAAACGTAGAATCTAGGCTTAAGATTATTTTTCTTTTTTATTTTCTTTGTAATCTCTATTGATTAAAGAAAAGGGGAGAATATTTAATTTCTTGTTGGGCTTTCCTAAGGTAAATATTGTGTTCACCATGTTCCATTATGTGTCTTTGTTGTTGTTGTTATGTTTTGTTTCTAAGTAATTAAAGAATATGTATGGTGTGTTTTTATTTTGTTAAATCACTAAAAATACAAAAATAAATAAATAAATAAAAATAAACAATCAAGCATTGGCTCATTGTAGCAATTGTAAATTTAACATCTATACTAACAACCCGACCATTAGAATATCCAAGCAGATCTACAAATCAATATTAAACAACAATCATCGAAAGACCATTATCTTCTTTTCCAAGGAAATGTACCCACGGAAAACCCTTTGAATGCTTCCCCGTGTTCCATGGATGGTAAGCAAGGTAAACCGTTGTCCCTTATTATATTGAGGCCTAGCCCCAAGGGAATCAAGAGAGCCAAACCTATGACCAACAACAAGCATGAAAAACTCATGTCTAGCTCTAAACCATTTGAGATAATCCTCGAGGCTTGGAAAGACCATTATCTATATTTCTTTTAATTAGAATTTTTCAAGACGTATTAAATACTTTAATAATCATTGTTAAATACTTTTTTTCTGGAAGTATTCAAGTGATCATTATATTGGTGATCATTTTTAAAATAATAAAATGATGTTGTGTCGTGTGGAAATGCTCTAGAAATTCCAATACATTATTGCCATCAAGTATGTACCACAATCATAAGTAGGTTACAAGGGACAAATGAAGTGACAAAAGGTTGTTTTGAAGATGAACTTGGTAACCATTGATGAGTATCACTTCAAATTGATTAAGCTTTTCTCCCACTTAATAAAGAAATTAGTGACTATCATATTATAAGGTAGCGTATATCAATTTTGTGTATGCTTAGTGTGAACAAAAGGGATAACAAAAGTATGTCCCTAGTGTTAAAATATGTTGCATAAGTAAGATAGGGTACCTTTCACGAAGATGCTACAATGCATTTCTCTTACTATTAGTACTAATATCACCCCAATGTTTGTGATATGCTTTGGAAAAATCCCCAGTAATAGTATCCAATGTCTACGTATGGAAATGTTAGCCCCTTCCATACTCTAGAACCTCTCATGTCCAATTAACTTGTAGAGATCCATCTTGATTTGATTCATGAGCTTTGTCTTCCCCTAAGATATATCTTCTCCTTGGTTCATTATCATCTCTGCATCCTGCACTCATACATTAATATGTACGTCATGGAACAAATTACAAGTAGAATGAAAAATGTGTTTATTGAAATCAAATAAGAGTTAAATGTACTCTAGTTCAAAATTCATTGAAAAATGAAAGATAAATCATACCTCCAACATGCATAAGGGGACTTAAACTAAGATTTGTTGAACTTGATCTAGTCTCAAGAATTTAATCCTCACTGATAGAGAATGTTTCTTGTTTCATTGAACCCTTTAGAAACTTTCCAATTTTCTTCATTAGACCTTTATGCACTAGGAAAAAACAACATTACTTGTAACAATTGGATTTATAAATGTAAGTCTTCAAAAAACAAATACTCAATTTCAATATTATATACAATTAATAAAAGATGCAATTACAACTCACTTATGAAGAACCATCTTGATATTTTGGTTTTTTCTTCCCCTTTCATGAGTGCTTGTCCTATGTTATCTTGTGTTCAACATCTTCTCCTAGTCCTTCTCCATGAGAAGTCATATCTATACATGTACTGCAACAATACAATAACAAGATAAGTATACAAAAAATCATGGAATAAAATATATGCATATTTTGTACTAAAATATGGCATCTTAAGACACCTTGAAAATTAATGAATTTGTTAAAGATAAATATAGAACACAATGCCAACAAGTCATTTCTAAGAATCCTAATAATTACTTCTAAGTTTATAAAGGACTTATCTATAATATGTCGACATGTCATTTCTCGGAAGCTTGAATTGGGTATCCAAGTCCTCCTTAATTCATCTCCATTGTACCCCCCAGTCCACCTAGGTATAAACAATGAGATACTTGGATTTCGAGTAGAAATATTAGGAAACATGTGGAGACACTTGGATTATAAGACAATTAACAAGAATTCATATACATAAGTGATTATAAATGGATTGATAGAGCTTCATGTGAAAAAAGATATAATGATATGACAATGAGGAAAGAGAGGAACATACATTGATTTACATGCATGATAGAATGGTAAGTGAATGATTTGTAAATGAGAGACTTATAGCCCAGTTACCCCACCAAAATGGATGTTTGCTGCAAAAATAAATCAGTTGTTCTCTTGCAATCACTATTAGACTATAAATGTGCTTCACCATCTTGTATCCATTGGTATAAAAGTTTGCTTATTACCCATTTGTATATGTTCTTCTATATTCCTACAATTCAAACAACTTATATGTTTGTCTTATAATTCTAATGAAAATAGTACCACTCTAGAAATCGATTTCTAATAATACTTAATGAACATAGTTCAATCCAACATTGCAATGCATTAAGGAACCATTATGTGCAAGTAATATTCAATAAAAACAATGATATGAACTCAAGATAAAGCATAGGTCAAACCACGGTTCGTTTCTCTTGAATTTGCAACAAGGAAAAACAAATCAAAATACCAAGCAGTATGGTTCATTTGTTGTAGAATGTTATCAACTTAAGAAATGTAGCTTGCACAATTTGCAACTATACAAGATAGGATCATCATATATATTCTCCAACCAATACATCGACAAATAATTAAAGGTTGTGTGTATTTTCCAACTAACATAAAAATAAATCAATAGATGGTTGTGTGCAACAATGGATTCATTGTCTATGTAAAAATATATATGGTGTATATGTGTGTACAGTAGTGTATCACTAATTGAGGGAATATTGGGAGTGTAGGGTAGTCCCAAATACTAAATCATCTATTGTGTGTTTAATCCACCATCCAAGGACCAACAACAAAATTTCAAATCATTTTTTTTTGCTAAGCTGGATGAAATTTATATTAATAGATTACAAAATAAAATACATTCAAGGTGAACTATGGCCTGCCTCTAGGGAAACTAAGACCACAATAAGTCAAAAATATCAGTGGTTTTATTATGACATTGTAAGTCATAGTTCTTTAGATATATATCCCTACTAGTAGCATGGCCTAGGTAACTACTAAATACAACATAAATGAAAATTTATTAGATTGACAAAACCAAACTAGGAAGCCTAGTTCCCATATGTAAATATAATAAAAGAGAACATGTGTTGTTAACCAAGAGGTATGCATGCATTCTTCTATCATTGTTAAGTTTCCTCCTATTCCTCAAAATATTCATCAATTAGGATGGGGTTGGAAGGGGTGCCTTTAAGCTCTTGAGAAGGTTTTGTTGCTACCATTGAGTTGCGGTTGACTTCCTCTGGGTCTGTCAATATCATAAAGTCTCTGCAAACTACAAAATTCTTGTCCATTAAATCCAATTTGTGGAGAATTGTGTGTTGTTGTTGACCCCTCTCTTCCACACCTATGCTATGAAAGATTTTATTAGCTGGTAAAGATATGTTAGATTGAAGATATTGGTGTCTTTGGAACAAGAGAACTCAATGTTCGAAACTTGAACCCTAAATTCTACCTTGACCTGTTCATTGGTCATTTTCCTTCATTTTTTCCTAACCAAATTCTCAATATGAGCGACCTCCTCCTTGAGGAAAGTGGGAAAATGATGTTTTTATTTAGATTCCACATTCATGGCATCATCTTCTACATCCCCTAATATGATTTTTGGTTCCCCTTTTAACCCTACACTTGTTAGATTTTGGTTGAGTTTTACCATTAGAATTCCCCATCTTGGCCCAAGGATAAGTGACAAGAGTGATAGAGGGTGGAATATGATGAGGGAATAAGAGAAAGCATTGAGAATGGGGGGAAGGTTTCAGAACCAGGATATCAACCACCCACCTAAAGAGGATAGTCAGTGAGGAACCTCCTTTGTCGTCACACATAATTCTATCTAACTACGGATGGAGAGTTGTGCTCGCCCAAGCCCGATAGGGATTTAATCCAAAAGGAAAAATAAAACAGACTACCAAGTAGAGAAAGAAACTCAAAATCAAACTAGTAGTACCAAACCTTGAAGTGAGACTAGGACTGTGGCATTGCACAACTTCTCTCTTCCCTCGTTTCCCCACCCTTTCTCCATTTCCTACTCCATGAGTGAACCATTTGAAATTTCATTATTTCTTCAAACATGATGTTGTGCATGGTGGTATTAATGGTTGAATCATGTAGACATATGTTAATAGTATAGGAGGGATCTACAATGAGAGCTCCTAACTTGGCCAACATCATGTTCAAACCTTGTTGCATGTGCAAGCCTACTTGATCATGTTGTCGAGCACCATTTGGCCTCTATCCCATATGTCCTCCCAAGAACTCCATATAAGATTGAATTGCATATTTAATACCCATATATTCAAATACAAAAACCACAAATCACTTTAACCATACATTTGTCTTTGTTGTAGATTATAGTGTTCAAGGAAGCAATGATTTGGATGTTTGTTGTTAATTAATGAACATTGGAGATGGGAGTGCATTTTCCATGTAGTGCTTGTCAATTTCACAATGGAGAGAATGGAAATGGCTCTACACTAAGTATTTAAATAGAAAAAATTAAATCCACGTCAATAATACACATATAACTAAAGAAATACACAATAATACGACCTCTATATATAGTGATTTTACCCTAAAAAAAACAATTTGGGAAAACCATCCTCAAATGGTGGTGCTCAATATATTATTATCACCAATTAAAAATATTTATACAATGCCAGCCTCTATATGCCATTAGCATCCTACTCTTACAAGGAATTTATAGTGGTAGTTTTAAGGTTAGGTGTCCCTAACCTTTCAGCTCCCCTCTACAATGCTCCTTTGCTTCTTCTTTTTTTTCTTCTTGCGTCTAGTGGGATTCCACAATTTAGTGGGTGAGAGGTGGTTGAGCATGTGGCCATCACACTAAAAATCATCCTCACCTATTCATCAGTATCCATGGAAAAAAACTATACTTCTTATTTGTAGCCTCTTCGTGCCCGTTGCAACCATACAATACTCATTTGCTAATCAATTTAACTAAATCTAAGTCATGCCATTCACATTTTTTGGATCCATTTTGGATCAGTGAATTATGAATACATGGATGAGAGGATAATGATTTTAGATAATTGCAAATAATACCATGAAAGAAGGATTTGTATAAGTAAGAAGGGGGAAAGAGGGATGGGAATAAGAAAGAATGGGAGGGAGAAGAAGGAAGGTAGTGTTGGCCGAGATAAGAAATAAGGTGGTGGGGAGAAGAAGGATGGTGGAGAGAATAAAAATGGAGGTAATAAAGGGTAGTGATGAATCCAAGGGTGATGGTGAAGAAAACAAGGCTTCATATAATAAAAATAAAATCCCCTACTCCTAGATATGGCATTCATAATGTTCATCCCCCCTTATCTTTAGTGATGAAAAAAAAAAATCAACATCTATAAAGTAACCCTCTTAGAGTATTGCTATCATATATGATTTGTGTGAAGGTTGAAATCCTTAGGGAGTTGAAATGTTGTATTTGAGGATACAAAGGTCTAACCAATCCCATTGAAATCAATTAGGATGACAAGGAAAAAATTGTGTGTTTAAATCTTTACTTGTGGGTATCACAACACTAATTAATTCATAACTTGAATGATGGTCGTGTTTCTTCTTCCCATGTACTAAAGTATAGTTCATTGTATTGGTCGGAAGAGAATTGATGGGTTTGGTTACTCCTTGTGTTTTTCCTGGCTAGGAAACAATGCCAAGGAACCCTATGGAGGAAAGTTTCCTCCCCACTTTAGGCTTGATGAAAGATTCCAATAGCTAGAGGGTGTAACCCTCAAAGATGTTATTTTTTATATGAATTTTTTCCAAATAAATTCAAGAAATTAAACTATGCAAGTACAAGACTTAAAGTGAATGATTGAGCAAAATAAAGAAATTTATGTTTCGTGGACAATAAATTCAAACATACATTCTCATTTACATAGGGTGACATTCTTATTTAATCAACTTTAAGGAGCATATGTAAGAGCCTAATTAATTTAGGCAACCATTAATTTATAACACAACAGTAAAATTAAAAAGTTACTTCATTTAGCACATTCGCAATCAAATTCTTCATAGTAATAAAATTTAATAACAAATTAAATTACAAATACAATGCATAATTCTTGGTAAATACCTAAATACCTGAACCTGATGCTATTATCCTTTGTTTGCCCACCGCTTGCTTCTTTCCCGCTTCTACAAAACACTACCCAAAACCGTCCTCCCTGCCAACTAGGTAGCTCCCTAGCCCCAGGATATCAACAGATATCCTGGCCCTCCGTGCCCAAAACCCCCAGCAACTCCGGTGCACTGTATCAATCCTACTCATGAATTTTCACTTCTCTCTGCAATACTCCCACCTCCTAAAATCCATGGCCAATTCCCGTAGAATACCTCCCGTCAAACTCCTTCCCTTCCTTATCCCTCCTTCACCGACTCTCCTCCCCCATTAACTCCCTACCTAACCCATTTATTACCCTTATCCTTTCCCATTAATTCTTTTATCTTCTCGGGATTCATATGTTATCCCTTGTTG
>ML794627.1:411849-443361 GCA_009831015.1 Picea engelmannii
GGTTAGGCCTATTTCCAATGTGCCTAATAGTATAATCTTATGGCAACCTTAAGGCTTGCAGAGCCAATGTGTTTCTCACTAATATTAGGCCTAGCATACAAAGCCAATGTGTTTCTCACTAATTTTAGGCCTATTACTTATGTACAACTACATGAAAAACTTGAAGATAATGCAGAAGTCACTATTCAACATATAGATTAAGAAGATCACTACCTTGAGCTAGCATTGAATCGATATACCATGAGACTTATGATTAACCTTTGAAATGAAGACTTTATCTCACTACTACATATGTACAGAAAAATCGACATCGTACTCCGACAGTATGGATAAAATCAGTCGTGTCGTCGTATTTTAATTGTTTTTTTTTGTATTTTTTCAAAAAATCTCGACGTTCATCGACTATTCAACGACATGGTCTTTATCGTCGGTTATCCAATGTTTATAGGTAGATAATTGTCATATATTTGATGGTGTAAAGGGTCAATGATTCTTCTTACCAACT
Source organism: Picea engelmannii (assembly GCA_009831015.1). NCBI lineage: Eukaryota > Viridiplantae > Streptophyta > Pinopsida > Pinales > Pinaceae > Picea > Picea engelmannii. The sequence continues at coordinate 412,355 of ML794627.1, forward strand.
ATTGACAAAGTCAATATTTTTTTATGTTAAGCAACATCTCTTTGGTCAATAGTCGTTGGAAATCCAACGAAAAAGTGATATATAATTTAAAAAGTTTCAAATATTAAAGACGTCCGACATTGTTCATGTACTAGCGACGGTTTGCATAGGTTATAAGAGATACTTTTAGGTCAGAATACAAAAAATATATATATATATTGTTAATAGTATTAGAAATAGTTAAACTACAAAGGTTAATTTTTTAAGATAATGACCATCATTGAAAGTTTGGTAAGGAAAAATGTCACATAAAATTCCTCGAGGAGGACAAGGCCGAGACTTGAGATCTGCATTGGTTGAGGATTTGGGTGATCGAAAATGTTATTTCCCTTGTAAAAAATGTAGGGGCTGTAATAGAAGGAGACTTTTAATAAAAACAACTAAAAAACATTGTAGTGAGTATGGACACCTTGAAGGCAGGCATGAATATGGTCCCTTGGTAAGTTATTCATTAGATGTCTTTATATTGCAGATTTTTGTAAACGTTTATATGTTAAATGTAGAAGAAAAATAATGTAGTATTTTTTCTTTATGGATATATTCTACGTAAACATGAACAAATAGAGACAAAGTTAAGAAGAGAAGAAGTGCACATACGATGTATATTTTAATTAGGGTTTAGGGTGTGGTTTAGTGGTTAATGGGTTTAAGGTTTAGGGGTAAAGGGTGTAAGAATTATGCTTCTCCAATTCATGGACATGGTATGATGAGGAACTATAAATGTCTTAAGGCATAAAATACGCTTTTAGGACTCCTAAACCATGCACAGGGCCTAAACCACCACATAGACCCTATAAATGAAATATTTGGCCGATGTGTACTCGTGATAATGGCACCATTACAAGGTTGTAATTAGTGGAAATTATTCTTTAATTTGACCCCGAGCATAGTTACCTATGAATAGGGCCAATGTTGATTTTTTTTCAATTTGTGCTTGTATGCACTGAAATTTGACATGGTATGGGAGGGTTTCGAGACTCAAATACGACTCACACAAATAATTTTAAAATCAAACAACAAAATTAATGAGAACAACAATGTTTCAAGTGTGAACAACCATTACATATTTTATATCAGTTAAACAAGGAGACCTAATACTTTTCTTCACTAAAATGTGTGTGCAATTTTTATTTTATTAAAAATTTGTATGCAAAAGGAATGAACAAGAATTCCTTTGCTATAAAATAAAAAGAATTTTTTCCCACTTGTGTACTTCATTCTTCATATCATGCATTTTTTTCCCTCATTGTTAAGTCGAAAATGCAACCAATTTTTTGGATATTACAGTTCTACAAGCTCATGGATTTCAAATTATCTAAATAAATTGGCATTGAGCTATGAAATTGTTGGTGGGTAGTAAGCTTTGCAAGGTAGGTGGTATAAATCCCATTTACTATTCTTTGCAATTAATGTTTATTGTTGAATTTTGGTTTATATTCATTTACATTTTTTTTTAAATATCTCATTGCAGTTGTTAGAAATGGTTTCCAAAATCCCAAACCTATAAATTCATAATGTAAACCCCCAAGGCAATGCCCCGCCATCAATGGAATATAATGCAAAAAGCCAGCTAATAAAGTGATATCCAACCTAATAATGTTCAGATATATATACCCAATTGGATGCTTACTTCCCCAAATTTTAGATGGAATCATTGATATAATTACTTAAGAAAATGAGGCATTATCAATATTACCTCTTATAGAGAGAATATTTATCCTAAATGTATAAATGGTTTGGATAATATTGGAAGAAAATAACTAAAGACTAGAAAATTAGAGGACATATTTTCCCTTTTCATAGGCCCTCATATAGGTTAAATGCCAAACACTAAGAGACCTCATATATCTATCAAATGGTGCACTTATCAACCATTTATTGATAATTTGATGCATAAGTAATACATGGTTTTTAATGTGCGACCTCATAACAATAGGGAAATCCCACTATGCTTCTTCAGGAAAATGTATGCAGAGTGTGTTTTGGGGAAACTTGTTAACTATTTTCATCACTTAGAATTCCATGATGCTTGTTTGGATATTCCACACAATTGACCCAATGTGAGGCACCAAGATGATAAAAACTACCTAATCCCTTGACCTTGTTGGAATTCCCACTTCCAGAGGAGTTGCTTCCACAAACACAAGAAGAATTGCTCCAGTTGACACAAATGATGGTATGTCATGACACATTTGTCAAGGTATTGAATGTATGGTGTCATCATATACTAGTGGGGTAGGAACATCAACTCCATGTTGGGCATAACACCATCTAGTAGTGAGGGAATACTATCATATACCAGTGGTTGTAGTTGTTATTCACATCCATGAATGTGTTGTGGATATAATTTCCATGGTCTTTTAGGAGATATTTCCCATGGTCGATTTGTAAGTGAGGTATGTATAATGATATATTTTAATTTTATTGAATTTATAATTAGTTAAGTAATTTATTTCACATTGTTTTCCCCTTATGGTGTGTGTGTGTGTGTGTGTGTGGATGTTCTAACTTTCCCTCCTACGTCTATGGGATAATTTCCCTATGGTAGACACATCCAACAATGTACCTACTTTAGTTGCATCCATAGTTGTTGCTAAAATTTACAAGATGCACATGTGTATGTTATATTTCATATCGGATCATTATTAAATCACGTATCTATAAATTGGTTCAACATGACATGGTGATTGTAGCCATTGGCTAGAGAACGTGACCTATCCAACACCACTTGCACATGGTGGTGTTTTAATTCACCTTCACTTGCCACTAGTACACCCAATATAGTCACATCCACTATTGTTTCCTCCAAGTACAATGTTGGACCAATGGCTATGTCTCATAGTAAGGATGCAGCCAATATCCAAGCTTGCAATCTATTTTTGGGATGAGGTGAATAGTAGATGAACCCCTTAATGAAATGTAAATGTTGAATTCCATAAATTAAATGAAATATCAATGTTCATATTATTTAGGACTATAGAATACCGAAGAGTCTCATAACATTGTTGTAATCTTGCAAAATTGTGTAACATGTATTGCAATGTCCATAATATAAGAAGACAAAAAACACGGTCCTTTATTAATTATTGGTTTTCCCTTACTGATTTTCTAGGGAAAAAAATTGTGTCCAGTAATGTGTATGTCTTTTCTATATTTGTATTTCTATTTAGTATCATTGTAGTTAAAGAATCTAATTGATGTTTTTATTTTCATGCTTAAAGCACTAAAATATACAAAAATATAGTTTCACAATTAATCATTGTTTTATGGCCATTATATTTTGTAGTATTATATGTTCAAGGCATGAATAATACCAAGGTCTTTACAAGGATGGCCAAGCCATGAATAATACTAGGGGATTTATAGGTTAATGGGGTTTTAGGGAGAAGGGGTTAGAGGTTTAGGGTTAGGAATTAAGGGGTTAGGTCAGGTTAGGGGTTTTTAAATAGAAATCACTAATGGAAAGTGGAGATGCCACTCTGGTTGAATGTCTTTGTATTTGTTGTCTTTTTTTTCTTATATTATATTTGTAAATGTTTGTATTGTTTTAATAATTGGTATATACACTAATATTACTTGTTTTTTTGTAATTATAAAGGAATGATGCCCTAGGGCACTACCCATGGAGGAAGACGTGTTTGTACAAGTGCATGTTCAGGAACATGGAGCGAATATTGAAGATCAAGTTAATGATCATATGGAAGAATATTGTAACACCCTGTTTCCCCCAGTCTGTAATTATAACTATATTGGTCGAGAAACTATGGAAAACTCAAAGGTGTGAATGTTTGTTTTGATGGAACTTTGAATAAAAGGTCGACGAATGTAAATTATGTTATTTTAATAGAAAATGAATATGTATTGCTTGATTGTTGTGAAGGGGATGTGTTAAGAGAGAGACCATGATTGCTAATGAAAAGGTGGTGGAGGGAACCTAGAATGGTTGTACTAACCTCCACCGAACTAGTACCATATTGGATTTAAACTTGCTCAAGATCAGAACAACCCTCTGACCATAAATGAATTCCCATCAGGTTGGTAGGTGGGAAGGCCTCCTCAAGAGTTAATGACGGGATGGGGGCAAATTCCCCACCTATAAGGCTTCCATACCTAACCACAGACGGGGGAATTTGAACCCCACGCAATCTTGCTAAGGAAGGAAATAAAGGAAGTGTGGTGTGGGCAGAGAGGGCCTGCGAAGAGGGAAGACATGGGAGCAGAGCTCTCGGGTCCAAGGAAGGATTGAAAGTGAACAAGCGAGTTCTGATCACAGGGAATAGGGAGACAGAGACAGGCGAAGGAGAGTAACCTTTGTCCTTACCTATTCCTATATGGGAAAAAGGAGAGTAACCTTTGTCCTTACCTATTCCTATATGGGAAAAAGGAGAGTAACCTTTGTCCCTAACTTTCGTTGAGATGGAAGTAAGAGATTGAATCTCAGAGCATCATGGCCTAAGCTCGGGGGTGGCCAGTGATAAATCCATTGGGAGTGACTGAGCCTATGGTTGGGTGAAAACAAGCACCCCTCTTAGCAGCCACATCACGCCTTATGGTTCTGATAAGTGTTTTTATGCCTTGAGCTTTAAATTGGAAATAATGGATGCATGCTTTTTTTATAGGCCTATAAATGGTTTCTACATTGAATGATTAAATTAAGAGTATCTATTCGTTCCTTGAGAAATTTTACATCTGTTTGATTTTCCTAGGTTCTAGTTTAATTCCTCAAAATCACTTTCCTCATGGAATTTCATCACTGTCCTAGAGTTGAGTGAGTACCTCCCTGATTACGGAGGTCGAATCCTGCAATCATTGCGAGGACGGAGTCTATTAATCTCAGGAGAGGTAATGTAGATATAAATAGACTCTCTACAAGGCAAGCAGAGACTAAGAACCACCTAAGTTCTAGACTAGATGAAGGAGTCAAGAGTTGTGCAGAAGACCCTTCTAGGTGGTAAGTCCAGGAGAAAGAGTGCAATGCTCTTAATCCTTCATAACTAACGAAGCTCATGAAGGATAGTGAGATTTAGGTATCAAAGGGGAATACCCCTTTCGTTTGGAAGATGAACGGATGAGATCCGTTCGGGAGGATCCAAGGTCTGTCACAACCACCAGTTTTGAAGAAGGAGAGAAGGCGTTAACACCTCGACTACTTCAATATTCGCAAGTTCGCACATCGGGAGAATCGCACATTAGCGTGAATAAAATTCTGAAACTAGAAGTTGGGATGTGATCTAGACTGTTAGATCGAGGAAGGTCATAGACCATCAATTCGATGCGAACATATTAACGCAAGGAGTACATGGAAATTCAAAATTCCCTAAGGACCCAGCTGTAGAGGAGAAGATATGGACCCTCGAAATCCACGTCCAGACAACGAGAAGTGAGAACAGGAGGAAAATGAATCTGAGCCATCAGATCTGAAGTGCGTGGACCAACAGTCATTGGATCTGGAGGAAGGTGCATTAGACAAGTTTTGAAATCATCGGGACTGCCCATTGGAAAGGACATGTGGCGAGAACTCAGCATTTCACTGACTCACAGAGCAAGAAGGTCAAAGAACATAATTGTTCAAACTCACGATGTGAGAAATTTCAATTTGATCGTGGTCATCCATCAAGGAAGATACGTGGCAAGAGATCATCATTTCGTTGATTCGCAGGGTGGAAAAGTCAAGGAGGGAAGTCGTGAGAACTTGCGATAGGTGAAACTCCGACGCGCTTTAGAGTTAGGCCCCGGGTCATAGTGAATGGTCACATGGACGGAGGCCAAAGGGGAAGCTAAGTAATGTTATCCATTTTCAGATCTCGGGAGTTGGAGGAGTTGGGGCACCTTGCATCGAAAGTCCCGAAGTCGTGAAATGCGACGCGTCGTTTGGGTTAAGCTTGTGGGCATGGGAATGGTCACGTGAGTGGAGGGAGATAACGATCGTTAATCCATTTTCAAATATCAGGAGTTGGAGAGTCAGGGGTGGCTCATACGTCAAAGCCTCGACACGTGAATTTGTGAAACAATTTTTGAGTAGGTGTGCGGTCACAACCCGTGGTCGTGTGGAGGTGAAGCTCGTGCTTGGTGCTTAGTCACATAGGCGGAGTTTCATAGAAAGGACCTATGAATTTGATTAAATAGAGGTTCCAACAGGGAATCGAAGAGCTACTCTAGCTCAACAGAGTTAAGAATGATACTTGACCAGGAGGTCAGACTGATTCCCTGACTTTTCAAAATTAGGAACCATGAATGGAGTTTCTGTCCTTTAAGAAAATTGAAAAATTTTATGCCCCGTTGTGGGTGTGTTACAAATTGGTATCAGAGCATGGTTACAACACTTGGCCTACTTGGGTTCATGGACAAGTCGTTTAAAAACTCTATTTGGAGTACTTTCAAAAGAGTGCCACTCTACCTTATCTCTTTCTTAAGAAGTCTGGTTAAAAATGCTATTAAAGAAAAGAATGAAACTTTCTACTATGTGTATGCATTTAAGAAATTGAACCATGTAAATTTCATGAACTAATAGACTGTTAGCTAAGAATAAGTGTTTTTGGAAACACTCAAACAGTCAGTGAATCACGGGAAGACTCCAATACTAAAGGATGGTGACGTGTCATGAAGTGGGGGATGGCTCCCACAATAGAGATGAGGAATCTGATGAAAGGAGGGCGGTGGAAACCCCTCCAGATCTCGCTAAAACTGTAAGGAGCCTCAAGGTTGATTTACTGAGTTTCAAGGCTGACAATGAGAGATTGATAAAGGAGAAAGAGAAACAAACAAAAATTAATGCAGTCTTGCTACAGAGATTATCCGACATACAGAGGCTTCCATATGGTGGGAAGACCTTAGGAATGTGAAAGGAGTCCATGAGAAGGACTTGTCATGGAAACAGTTTGAGAAATACTTCAGGAAGCAGTATTTGTCAGAAAAATACATGGATGGGAAAACTAAGGAATTCTACGAACTCCGACTGGGACAGCTCACCATAGAGGAATTTGTCAATAAATTCCTTGAACTACTGAGGTATGTACCCTACATAAAATATGAAAAAGAAAAAATGCAGTGGTTCATTAGTGGGTTACCTCATACCTACCGGGATAGGATTGAGTTCAAAAAACCAAGGACCTTAGAAGAAGCTATCCAGAAGGCGAGGTATTGTTATGAACGGTTTGGGAGCAAGACAAGACCCCACAAGGACTGCAAGAAGAAGAGTAGTTTTGGATTCCAGAAGAAAAGGTTTAACTCCTCAATATTTAAGAACTATGGTAAATATTCTAGGGGGAGACTTCCTGCTAGAAGTGTATATCAGCAAAATTTCCCCTCTCAAAGTGGAAATACACCTTTTCAGACAGTCCCAACAAATACTGATAACCTAAAGAAGGAACCCTTAAAATGTTGGGGTTGTGGAGAAAATCATAGATTGAGGGACAGCCCACACAAACAACAAAACAGTAAGGGGGTCTACAATATCCAAGAAGTTATCACTGTCAATGATGTGGCTAGGAGCATACAACGAATATATGCAGCCCTGGACAACAATCAAGCTGACCACCAAGCTTTAGTAGTGGAGCTGGAAGGTATGATCGCCAACCATCCAATTTCTATTTTAATTGACCCAGGTTCTAATTTGAGTTGTGTATCCCCTCAGACTGCCAATAAGTGTAAACTTCAACCAATTAGACATGTTAAACCATGATTGGTACAACTATCCACTGGGATCAAAAGAAAGGTGGCAGAGGCCATACCAACCTACCAATTCATCATGGGTGGATTTCCCACCTGAGCGACCCTTAACATACTTCCCTTGGGATCATATGACCTATTGATTGGTATGGACTGGTTGACTGCTTATAAAACTAAAATGGAATGTTATCATAAAACTTTAGAACGTGTAGACGAAGAAGGGAGAAAGATGACCCTCCAATGGATTCATAAGCTTGTCTCAGTGTTATCAGACAAATCGGTAGGTGCGGACACTAACAGATCTCCCTAGATCCACCTGGATCTAGAACAAAACAGGACAGGACACGACTCTTTCCCTAAGTTGTGGTCATTGAATTTACTAATAATAAGGAATGAGTGACATACCTTTATATCACTTCCTTAGGTATCTGTTGTTCCCACTTCACTCTGGTGCTCTTGTGGAGTCAGGTCCAAGAAAACAAAAACCAACCAAAGTGAAGATAACAAAGTATATTCAATGTCAACCTATGCATATGATCAAGGAGTTATGCTATAAAATAAGAGTGATTTTATGGGAAAGGGACATGTCGTTGTATTACATTAATTGAAAGTAGAAGATACAACCTGATCACCTTGATGTTGCAAGCTTCTTTTCAGTGACTCTTGGTTCCAACACACACACTTGCTCTGTACTTGCATGAAGAAGATCCAATACCTCTTGATAGACCAAATAGGGTCTTCAAGCTTTTGTCCAAGCAGGGTTCTTCACACAATTCTTTCACCAGTTCTTCATTCAATCTTGCTTAAACTTTTCCATGAGAAACCTTTCAATATATAGGAGAAGAAGGGATGGTTACATGGATGAGGATGATCTCACCAAATCTAAGAAGTCAGTAGGATTCCAACCATGCAAATGCCAATTCATTTTCTAGAATATCCCCTTCTAGAACCTTTGTGACTTCTTCTCCTTTCCAAGCTTCAAAACAGGTTTTCACCCTATATATGGAGCAGAATGCGAACAGTTCACACCCTAAGTGTGGGTGGCCTATGAGAATGAGGGATTCTCACACCCTGTAACATAGGCAGCCTACGAACTCATCTTAAAAATGTGTTTTTTGGAAGAAGATAGCAGTCATCTTTCTCAGGAAAAAATTCCTTGTGGGAGCCTGAACACATCACTTGTAGAGACATCACCAGAGTGACCAAAATCATGTGTAATAGAATTCCCCCCAAAGTATGAGGCTAGAATATGTGACAGCCTAAATACTTTGTAAATTGCGTGTGTGTGTCAGAAACCAGGAGCGCACCTAATTGGAAACCTGTAAACAATCAAGCATCTGCAGAATATAATACCATTTCTGAGGTAGGCATTCCCATGCTCAGATCACAAATGAATGGAATCATAGGTCATGGCCACCAATCATACACCGTGGAACCATGCCGTCAAAACACTACATAGCCACCAGGAATACACTGTGGATCTATGTGAGAAGACTTGAATTAAGACGACATAGCCACATGAAATACAAAGTGGATCTATGCACCGACACAAATCATACATACTCCATAGCAGCCTGGATCAAAAAGATGAGACCCAGGGTATTCAATCCCGTCACCTGAAAGTACGAATCTAACCATGCAATTACATGTGTTAAAGTCGAACATGGAAGAAACCACTTGATTACCAGTCATTGATGAAAACCGTTAACAAGCACGAGGGAAATCACCATTGATGTCAATGACTCCCAAGGTACCGAAGTACAATACGAATGAACACAAATGAATGAGTCGAAGTTGAACACTCGGCGAAATCTCTCGATCAGGCATCAATGATGTGAAACCCCTGCTGAAAGCGAAGAGACCTGCCATTAAGGCATGCAGGTTCTAAGGTACTAAATGATTTATAAGTCTCATTTCTTGATAATGAGTTGGAGTCGATGGAACAAGACTCGTCACAAGAGGGCCTTGATGTATCCCCCATCAATGACACAAAATAAGTAACAAATTTTTAAGATGAGACAAAGTATGAATATGAGTTGAAATGGACACAGGGAAGGCCGACATAGTAAGAATGGACAACTGCAGATGGTTGACTCAATAAAGGGCTCGTGTGAACTTCTCTTGAACATATAAACGACACGACCAAACACTTGGCATCACTGACTCAAAGATGACCCAAGATATGACCTTGTAGCAAGTCGAACGAGAGACAAATGGATTTTCCAACCCGGATTCAAATGACGAATAGGGGGTGTCATGTTCAAGAGCGATGCTTACTGCCATTAATATGAATAAAAAAACACATCCCTTTCCCAAAATTTCCCCCACCATTTCTGGCGAGTACCTCTTTATTTTTACGCAAGCTTGAGGAGGATAACATATGCTTGTTGATGTAAGCTCATCCTTCAGATGAGTCCCTCAGAGTATATTTAACGAACCCTAGGAAGGAGTGGTTTGGTCCCATCACGGGTCTGTCGATGTTTGTTTAATGAGTCCAAGGATAGAAAACTCGGAAGTTTTTCTTGTTTTGAGAGTCTGAAAAACACTTAAATAGAACTCTCCCAGTTCCTTTTTCGTAAATAAGTTCGATGAGACCGAAAAAGTGATAAACTATCGTCCGTCGAACGTTTTCTTCAGATACTTTAATGAGCGTAAAGAGAACAAGATTGCTCAGCAATCTTTTCATTTTAATGGAGTGTGAAAAGAGCTTAAAGGAAACTCCCTTAGGTTCGTCGTTTTCGTGTTACCGTACGAGTACGAAAAGATGAAAAAAAGTATACTCGGTTACATTCTCATATATTTGCGAGCGCGAGAATGAACAAAGACTTTGCTCGAGGTTTTTCCTATAAAAACCCTAAGAAAGTAGTTGTACATGCGACAAAAAGAAAAAATACCCCTACCCCCCTGTTCGGGCTTCGAAATTGTTATACCTATGACAACCATACTCACAAGACCATTAGGGCATTAGGTTTTATAAGAAAAATAATATAAAAATCAATAAAAGATAGTAAAAAGTGAATAAATATGGGTAAAAAGACGCTTTTTACCATTTCATTGTGATTTTGCCAAAAACTTGTCCAACCACCTCATTTTCTCCCAAATTTCTTCGCTCGATTGTGGGAGGCACAAGCGACCATTCCACGAACCATTTCCACCAACGAGGTAAGCTTTTGATCCTTTAACTTTTCCATGGTTCATTTTTAGTTTTTATTGGCAATTTCTTGGGTTCTAAGTCCATTTTAGGGCCCCACTATGCGTTCGAGCATTCTTGCAGGCGGGCCTTGCAGGACCTGGGAGAATCTAAGATTCCCGCAGGTGGCCTTTAGGGCACTTGCGAGAATCTCGCACTATACCAAAGGCTCTCCTGCGAGGGCCGAAACCTAGATTTTAAAGTTAAGTTTTGCCCAATAAAAATCATGCAAAAGTTTGGAAAAAGTTGCTAACTCTTCTCTCATGGCTCTTGTGCAAGTGTTTGACTTCATTTTTCGACTGGTTGCAACCCTAGATGTTGATGATTGATAACTACGCATACGTTGTTTTGGATTTCTGAGGGGATCCAGATTTGGCCCTACCTGAGGATGCTCTATGGGGTGATTTAGGTGAGAAGTACAAATTTTATTCTTTTTAAATGTTTTTGCAAGTTTTATCATATGAAATGTTTTTGTGTTTATCCAAGAACTAATCAAAAAAAACTCCTTTTGATGACACAGATGTGGGGCCATATCAACCTCCAGGAACGTCTCCTATTCAACGGTGAGGAGAGGCGGCTCCAGTAGCGAGATGGGATGTCGAAGACTACGAGGCAGTGGAGCAGAAATTGGAGCGGTTGACCGCTGACATCCCAAATATGGCTATTGGGGAGATCCCTAGACGTTACCAACGCCATACTGTGGGCGTGTCCGAGTCTATCATTCGACTTCTTCGTAGGGTAGCCCAAGCAGTTGTGTGTTATCATGAGCATCATCCGTGACGTTATTTTGTAGAAGCCATGGACTTCATATTTTTGAGATTTTGGTCCTTGGACAAAAACTTTTTGTAAACACTTTTGATCTTTATATACATATATATGGCTCTTACCATCTTATCTCGTGTTGTGTTATACATGTAATGTGTGATTGGTTTATAAATGGCCCAAACGTATGTCTAACACATAGTTAGATAATGCATCAGTCAATGTATTTAGACATCTAGGAATGTGTTGATACTCAATATAATCAAAATAACGTTCCAAGAGGCGAATTCATAAATATACTCGTAATAAATTAGGACTTCGAATAGCATAGATATTACTTAGTTGTAGTACTACTAGTTGCGAATCGAGTCGTACAACCAGGTGGTGAATACCAAGCGAAATAGTATCAATCAACAATTTGACGACGGTGCTATATTCTGTAATATTATTGGTCACACAACCAAGGCACACACCTCGCAGACTGATAAGTTCGTTTGTAGGTGCGTAAATTGCCCATGCAGCAGAAGCAAGGTTCTAAGTACTATGGCTAGCGCCATCGGCGAAGCCAATGCAGGGTAGCGAAGACTCCGACATCTGGAAACCAAGCACAACGTAACATAAGCGGTCGGGGGCAGAGACCAAATAACGAAAAAGCATACTACAGTAACACACAAAAAGTATGATATAATAAAATACAAGCACTTATGCACATGTGATCTTAGGCATAGTACTTCTTTAAGTACAACCCATTTATGGGTTCACTCAAATGGATATTGTCGTAGTCTACCAACTCGTAAGCTCCTTTCTCCAAAACTCATCTGATGATATAAGGACCTCGCCACATAGCTTCAAATTTTCCATCTCCTAGCATATCCCGATATTGTTTGTAAAGAAGAACCAGATCACCTTCGGAGAAAACACGTGGCCTGACATGTTTGTCGTATTGGGCTTTGACGCGTTTCTTCTGGGCTTCTATAACCAGGGTGGCATCGTGACAGGTTTCGTCTAATTGCATGAGATACAACAGACGTTCTTCTTCGGCAGAAGTGTTTGGGAGAAGTTTGACGGCTAGTTTTAGGGAGGGTATGTCACATTCAATCGGCAAGATGTCTTCTAGACCATAAACTAACTGGAATGGTGTAAACCTGGTAGCAGACTTAACAGATGTTCGGTAAGCCCACAATGTTGAAAACAACATTGTGTGCCAACTCATTTTGTGAATCCCTATCATTCGTCAAAGCATGGTAATGAGGACCTTGTTTATTTCTTCAACTTGGTCATTGGCTTGTGAATAATAGGGTGTTGAGTTTTCATGGCGAAGACGCAACTTTTCAGTGAGTTCGGACATCATGAAGTTTCTAAAGTGGCTACTGTGATCAGTAACATTAGCCTGAGGAACACAAAAATGAGCAATGATGTGATTGAATATGAATAATGTTGTAGTCCTTCCGGTATTGTCGAATGTTGGCATCGCCTCAGCCCATTTCGTAAAATAATCTACGGCTACAATAATGTATCCATGCCCCCTGGCCGAGTGAGGGTGACATGTCATGAAATCGATACCCCATTTCACAAAAGGACCAATGGAGACCACAGGGTGTAGAGGAGCAGGGTGTGATCGTATTTTATTGTTGTAGGTCTGGCAAGAGTGGCATTTTTGGATGGCAACGATACAATCGTTGAATAAAGAAGGCCAAAAATACCCTGCCCATAAAATCTTCTGGGCAGTAGCATACCCAGACATGTGACCGCCACAGGCTCCGGAATGACAGTCATTGAGGGCTTTCTCGACTTCGTCAAATGTGAGGCAACGTCTAAAAATGGAGTCAATCCCACGACGATAAAGAGTATCACCAAGGATAATAAACTAACGGGCTTAGTAGCGTATTCAACGGCGGTCAGTGCTAGATAAATTGGGCCAGAAATTCTGGGTCTGGAGATATATGATGATATCTCAGTACCAAAGGTCATCGGAACTAATCAGGAAAAGGGATTCATCGGATAATGAATCGGCTGCTACATTTTCCATTTCAGAGAAGGGAAGGTCGCATATCAACTCGGCTAACACCAAGGATTTCTTGGACTTAGCGCGTTCGAATTCTAAGTCAAACTCCTGGAGTATTACGATCCATTTGAAGTATTTTCCCCCTGGCAATTGGCGTGTAAGAATGTGTTGCATAGGGTTGCAGTTAGAAATTACCGTAGTCTTGCGAGAGAGGATATAGTGCCGGAAACGTTGAACAGCTTGGACAGCTGCCAAGGCCAGTTTTTCAACATGTAAATACTTGGTTTCGATATTCATGAGACTCCGACTCAAGTAATAAATGACATGTTCATCATGAGAATCATCCTCCTGGACGCGAACCATAGCGATGGTATAGTCCGAGGCTACGAGGTAAAGGAAATAATCCCAACTATAATCAGGTGGGGAGAGTAGTGGGGTACGTGTCAAAGACAGTTTCAAAGCTTCAAAATCTTTGTTGGCAGTGGTATCCCATATGAACTCAGAACCTTTCTTAAGCAGTCGCGTAAATCCAAGAGTTAGCTCAGCATAGTTTGGGATGAAACGACGGAGAAAGTTTGCCTTCCCTTGCAAACTTTGTAACTGGCGAAGTGAGGAAGGAGGAGGGAGAATGAAAATCACCTCGACCTTCAAAGGATCTACCCTGATCCCTTGACGTGAAACAATAAAGCCCAGAAGTCGGTCGGATTCTATGCAGAAAACACATTTGTGGGAATTCAAGCGTATATGGTAAAACTGACATCGAAGGAAAATGGCACGGAGGTGTATTGGATGATCTACACGGCGCATGGAATGAGTGGGTAAGTCATCGAGATATGGCTGCACAATGTGCTTTATGTCATGAAAGGCGTAAGACATAGCACGTTGAAAAGTTGCACCGACATTCTTTAAACCGAATGGGAGTTTTTGATAGGTGAAAGTGCCTCAAGGACAAATAAAAGCGGTCTTGTGTTGGTTCATTGGTACGATATTGATTTGATTATATCTGAAGAAACCATCCATCAGAGAGAATATTTCACTTCCAGCACAATCGTCGATGATCTGGTCAACGAAGGGGCTAGGAAAGTTGTCTTTAGGACAAGCTTTGTTAATGTCCCTATAATCAACGCACACGCGGATTATGCCTTGTTTCTTGTCGATTGGAACAAGATTGGAAACCCAGTCAGTCACAGCCACCGGGTAAATGAAGCTAGCCTTAAGAAGTTTCTCAACTTCAAGTTTGATAGTGGTTTCTTTACGTGGGTGGACCAAATAAAGTCGTTGTCGGACAGGTTTAGCGTATGGGTATGTCTTAATCTCATGTATCACAATGTTAGGGTCAATACCCGGCATTTCTTCATAGCTCTAGGAAAAGACGTCACGAAATTCTTGGAAAAGAGACTTGTAGGTGACAACTTCATCGTGGGAACACGAAGCTCAGATATGCACATTTTCGACAATTCCAAGTTTTATGAATATGTCGAGGGGGACGGTGGGTGAGATATTACTTAAGTTCCCTTCATAGAACAGATCATGTGTAGACTCGGGAATGGTAGAAATGACGACAACGGTCGACGGGGTCGAGATCTGTTGGTAACCTTGGATGGTGTGTTGTTCCAGGAAGAGGATGGAACGATGATGTCCATCGTCCCAAGGGGTGTCTTCCATGGACATAATAGACATAATCATCTCGTTCGTGGGAAAAATGACGTGGAATGGATCTGGAGATAAATGACCAAGAGAGGGGGTAGAAAGTGTTGCCGATTGAATGGCTTGATAAGCGTATTTGACTGGACTCAAAGGCATTTCGTCACCATAATGAATATGATCATCGAGGTTGGGTACCATCCATGGGTCGTAAGATGCAATGGTCCCATGAATAGAGCAGGAGATCATGTTGATCGAGGCGAAAAACGGATGTGGAGCATCGGGTGGTGGTATGGGGAAAGTACCCATTAACGAGGAATATTTAATAAGACCCACACCGACGTTCCCATATCCAGGGGGGGTTGCAATGAACGGTATGTTGTCGGTACATGTATCGGAGTGCAAGAAGGCCAATTGGTCGACGGTCACTACTTTTCCTTGATGTGGGAAACGCACGACGTGGAAAAAATTTGACACAACTACATGCATGGAATCAATCCAGCTACGGCCAAGTAGAAGGTTGTAATCGAGAGGAGCGTCAAAGACTTCCAGTTCAACTTGGACCGTTTTTCCTTCTAACATAATAGGCAACGAAGGGAGGACACCGTAAGGCTTAAAACCAGATCCATTGAAGGCTTTGAGCATGTTGTGGGATTCAGTCAAAGGAGGAGAGTCGATGGCTTTCCAGTAGGTAATTGACATGACACACGTCGAGGCACCCTCATCAATAACTTCCCTACAAATATTTTTTTTGGAGACAATAACTTGTATTTGGAATGCGAGTTGAGGGGGTAACCTTGGAATGTGATCTTCCAAGTCAAAAATTATTAAATTCGTATCCACAGGGTTGATTCCACCAATAGCTTTCAACAGTGCCTTCCGTTGTATAGGAAAACTTTGAAGGACTTCGAGGGCTGACATCGCGGATGGTGCTTGGGCCAGATCTTCAACAATACTATAGTTCTGGGCAGCACGTGCATGAGGATTGAAAGACGATTTCCGAACGACACCCTTTGGAGGAGGGCGAAGAACTGTGTCTAGGCTCGGTCGTTCGAGATGAAGAGGACCATTGCTAGGTGGAGTCGTGGGAGATGGTTGGACCACCGAAGGAGGTATTACATCGACCTTCTCTTTGGAGGAAGGATAATCTTTGGCTCGAGTGGTAAGTGTGATGTCATTCTTCTTTGAATCACCTGTACACATTAAGACTAGGATGTATTAGAGGGGGGAGGTTGGTCATGAATGACCAATTGGGCATGTTGTTGAGAAGTGAAGGGTTGTGACAATACAGTCGGAGTGGGTGGTTTCGTGGTCCCTTGAAGGAACTTAGTAACCTTGGCTCGTCGTGGACAATCCTTAGTGTAGTGATCATCACTACAGATAAGACAAGGGTATCTAGGTTTTCGCTTATCCCTATCGTCAACAGGCGGGGTTTTGGTTTTCTCAGTTTGCGGATTATTTTTATCCTCCTTGTTCTTACCCTTTCCTTTTTTGGATTTATTTTTGTTGGAAGGGGTAGATTGGACAAATTTTACCTCAAAACTCTTTCCGGTGGGAAGGGTAGGAGACGGAGCATTTTAAACATTAGAAGAAATGGATTTGGGGTTGTTTCTAGAGGTTTGGACAGAATGAGGTTGGGCATGGAAGATGTCAATCACACCGTCAACTGCATGAGAAGCAGCAGGAGTGGTTGAAGTAGTAGAAGTAGAAGGACGAGGTGCATCAAGTAGTAAGTCGTAAAGAGTACCCGTTTGTGAGTAAACGAGGTCTAGGTATTGGGCATGACTTATGGCATATTCTTCTGTGATAACTCCACCCATGGCGAGGTCACGAGCGATGTCATTCACGAATGATTTCATGAACCATTCTCCCAGCAACTGATCGGGAAGTTCCAATTTGATGAGACGTCGTCTCCGTCGCCACTCATGAATGTGATCAGAGATATGAGTGGCTTTGGTTTGTTTGAAAGAACTCAAAATCTTGGTTATTGTTTTGTAGCGAATCGGTAACTGGTAATGGGTGAGGAAATCCATAGGGAGGGTGTTGAATTCGGTGAAGAAGCCTCGCAGTAACTCGATATACCACTTCACGACGAAACCTATGAGGGTTCGCTGAAAACGGCGTAAAGGAATAGAGTCATCCATCAAGGAGTTGGATGAGCACCAAAGGTGAAAATTCATTACATGATTATTCATGTCCTCTCCCGATTTACCATCGAATTTAGGGATGTCAGATGGTAGTTTGGTCGGTATGGCGGGCCATTGAGGAGAGTGACAAATTGGATCATTTAAAATCCTCAACAGATCCAGGAGGTCCAGAGTGGCTAAGAAAGGTAATTGTCTATTCACATGCGGGTACTGGTGACTTTGGGGAGGTAGTCTCGTCGGTAAACCAGTGGGACCATAAGCAGTCTGCATATAAGGCGAAGATCTGAGAAGATTCGGTGGTTGGTGTGGAGGCAATTAATTCATAGGGTTGCACCCTTGGACAGGGGTGTGGGGTTGAGCGTTTGAGCCCCAAATAGGATTAGACGTGCCTGGATATGGTTGGCCTGTACTAGGGGGTATGACGGAGCTAGCTTGAGGTTGTTTCCCCCCAGTCGATTGAGGATTATGTTGTATAAGACAATTCTAATACTGGGCCAAGGATGAAGGTATGTTTTGTCCATAGGGTGGGGTCGGTGGGGGTTGCCCTCCAATCGGGGGTTACGTCCCAATTGGGATTTGTCCTGCAAAAGGGGGTTGAGTTTTGCCTCCTTGGTGAAATTGTCCACCAACAAGAATCTGGTAATTAGGTGTGAAATACAAGAAGGTACCACTAGGATCAGTGCCTCCGATAGAGGATGGAAGAGGTCCTCTGAAAGGGGGTGGAGGAAGGGTCGGAATGAAACCGGGAATATGGTGCCCAGAAGGAGTGGAACCACCAGGAGTTCCGGATGTGATTTGTGTAGGAGCGGGAATAGAAGCATTCAACGCATGATATCCGAGTGGAAGTGTTGGGGTGACTCTGGGAGAAAGTGGTGTGCCAATGGGGGTTTGGCCAGCCATTGTAATCCTGGTGTGAGGATTTGTAGTATCCAGGACCATTGTGTAATGGACCATTTGTAGAGGGAGAGTTAAGATGTGTCATCTCATGGAGCGTCTGTACCAGGAAAATAATATGCAGTAGTAAAAGGTACTGTGTCTGGATCAGATGTTTCAGACAGCTCAGGTGAGATAGTGATATCAACGCCTGCTCCTGAGCCAAAGAGATACCGTCTAAAAATGCCAGTAGTCCAAAAAGGATCTTGACCTCCAGGTCCTATGAAAGGTCTGGTTGGTGACTCAGAAGACTGAACAACTAGATCTCCAGAAGAATTCACTCGAACAATATGTCTCTCAAAGTCGGTGGGAAGTCGGAAGTCCTCTTGAGAATTGGTTATTCGGAACCGTTCTAAAGAGTTAGTTCTTTCCACTTGTGGAGTGGCGACATCTTGGACTTCACTCTGTTGAGGAGATCCCTCCAGTGAATTGGTAGGTAAGGGTTGAGAACCTTCCAGATCTTCTGGTGGTAGGCCTTGCATTCTACATGAACGGCGTGGAGGGTCAATTGTGATCGAGTTAGAATCTTACGAAAGAAATTCTATGGCCAACTTGGGTAAACAAACAACATGCGCTAGTAAAATCTAGGAAGCAAAACCAAGCAAACAAGACCTTCCAATTCCGAGGTCACTAGTTGGTGATGAAATCCAACGTCGCGACGACGAGACAAGAATGGGTTGGGATAGGGTGGAAAAGTTACGTTGATAACCTGCTTAACGGATTCACACCTTGGTGCAAGCTCCCATGCATAATCATGGGTATACCCTCCAAGGAGCCCGAGTGATTTTGGCCAACATCAATTCCAGGTACCGTGAATACTTTCCCCTTCACAGTCACCTTGTGTAAGACCCTAAGAAGGTAGGATACTAAGGTTACCACCAACAACAATAATTCCTGGGGGAACAGTCGATAGTCTGATCCACACGCAAGGGCAAGGTATCTAGCCCGAAATCAGCTTGAGAGGATTCCACTCATCATTGTGGGTATACCTTCAAGTGACCCCCATAATACGTGCAATCTCTACACCGATATCAACAAAGCAGGGTGAGTAACTTTGTCAATCTCAATGCGACCTCGGGTTTGACCCTTGTGTGAGAAGGACTTCCCAGGACAAAATGTTGCAAATGGAATTTGACACTCCTTATCACAATATACTATTGTGTGTTTTGTGCTTTGGAGAGTATGTCTCATTTCCTATTCCTAAGCTCTAGCCTAGCTAATGTTGGTGAAAAAGAGTCCTAGAAAAAGTTACTAGTTGGATTTTAAAATTGGGCAATGTTGTTAAAGGTTGTTTTTACTCAAAAGGAGACGAAAATGAAACCGATGTTGTCTGAGACTCTGACCCAAAAATGCATAAATAGGAATGAATGATACAAATTTTTTGTTCGATGAATCCTATCTACAGGAGGGAAAGAGAAGTTTTCTGGAACAATACAAACTACGATGTATGATCTTCTTTGAAATGTAATATCAAATAACCATGAACAATGAAAATTCCCTATTCGTTCTTTTTCAGTACTTGAATGCCAATATTTTCGAAAAAAATTGCTTAAAAAAGAAAATGTCTTTAATCTTTATTAGAAACCAAACAGCAGTGGTGGAACTAAGAAAAAAAAACAAGCAACCAATGAAAAAGAAATACACAACAAACACCCAAACCAATATTTCAATGAAGACAAAAATAACAAACTGACAAGACCAGTCTCTTCAAATGCACATGGGTAACAATTTTCCAAGTAATAAGCAATTGAAAAGAACAATTGATCTCAACTTTTAAACCAATCAAAGGCTCCCAACCAAACAAGCACTCGGATTACAAAACTGGAGATTATACCCTTGTTGCGAAAAGGTCAAGAGGTAAAAAATGAGAAAACATGATCGAGAAGAGCTTAATCATTCACGAGATTTGAAGTCAAGAAACATTCAATCGCTGGCCAGAGAAGTTCTTCCTAGACACCCAAACAAACATGGGCATCTGAGGACACAAAGGACTTAATCCAAAAATTTTGCAAGTGGGTTCGCAGGCTGGCAGTGTGGTACAGTGCAAGAATCAATGATTCTCGTAGGCTAGACACAGGAAGAATGCAAAAATTTCGCACTGAACTTAACAACAGGGTGCGAACTTTAGTAGTTCTCGCAGGCTACAGAAGGGTGCAGTGCGAGAAGGTCTGTAATCAAGAAAATTTTGGAAAGGGGACAAAACATTTGAGGGAACTTCTGGATCCAGAGAGTCTGTAAGGGTCTCCTTAAGACTCAGAGATTGATGGGAATGAAAAATGGTAGGTTAAGAGAAAATGGCCAAGAAAAAACCACCAAAAATGGGTTTGATCCCCAGTGGAGTCGCCAATTTTGTTACCGGACAAATCGGTAGGTGCGGACACTAACAGATCTCCCTAGATCCACCTAGATCTAGAAAAAAACAAGACAGGACACGACTCTTTCCCTAAGTTGTGGTCATTGAATTTACTAATAAGAAGGAATGAGTGACATACCTTTATATCACTTCCTTAGGTCTTTGTTGTTACCGCTTCACTCCGGTGCTCTTGTGGAGTCAGGTCCAAGACAACACAAACCAACCAATGAATATAGCAAAGTATATTCAATGTCAACCTATGCATATGATCAAGGAGTTATGCTATAAAATAAGAGTTATTTTATGGGAAAGGGACATGTCGTTGTATTACATTAATTGAAAGTAGAAGATACAACCTGATCGCCTTGATGGTGCAAGCTTCCTTTTAGTGACTCTTGGTTCCAACACACACACTTGCTCTATACTTTCATGAAGAAGATCAAATACCTCTTGATAGGCCAAATAGGGTCTTCAAGCTTCTGTCCAAGCAGGGTTCTTCACACAATTCTTTCACCAGTTCTTCATTCAATCTTGCTTAACCTTTTCCATGAGAAACCTTTCAATATATAGGAGAAGGAGGGATGGTTACATGGATGAGGATGATCCCACCAAATCTGAGAAGTCAGTAGGATGCCAACCATGCAAATGCAAACTCATTTTCTAGAAGATTCCCTTCTAGAACCTTCGTGACTTCTTCTCCTTTCCAAGCTTAAAAACAGGTTCGCACCCTATATATGGAGCAGACTACGAACAGTTCGCACCCTAAGTGTGGGTGGCCTGCGAGAATGAGGGATTCTTGCACCCTGTAACATAGGCAGCCTGCGAACTCATCTTAAAAATGTGTTTTTTGGAAGAAGACAGCAGTCATCTTTCTCAGGAAAAAAGTCCTTGTGGGAGCCTGAACACATCACTTATAGAAACATCACCAGAGTGACCAAAATCATGTGTAACACTCAGTGAGACAAATATCAGCCCTTCAAATGAAGAAGTATTGTAGGAAAGGGTGTTCCTTATATGCAATACAGGTGTTGGAATCCATTAAGAACGACAAACCAAACCTAGAGGACCACCCCATATTAAGAGAATACAAGGACATGTTCCTAGAAGAAGTATTAGGTCTACCTCCAAGAAGGGATATTGAATTCTCGATAGAACTTACACCGGGAGTGGTACCAGCATCTAGAACGCCATACAGAATGAGCACACCATAGCTTGTTGAGCTCAAGCTACAGCTAAAGGAGATGATGGACAAAGGCTACATCTGACCCAGTGTATCTCCATGGGGAGCGCCCGTCCTGTTTGTGAAAAAGAAAGATGGCACACTCCGACTGTGCATAGATTACACATAACTCAATAATACAACCATAAAGAACAAATACCCCTTACCCAGAATCGATGACTTGTTCGACCAAGTGGGAAGTGCTACCATCTTCTTGAAGATCGACTTGAGGTCTGGATATCACCAAGTATGGATTAAGGATGAAGACATCCACAAAATATCCTTCAGAACGAGGTATGGTCACTATGAATTCATGGTGGTGCCATTTGGGTTAACCAATGTCCCCGCCACTTTTATTTGCTTGATGAATAATGTACTCAGCAAATTTCTGGACAAATTTTTATTGGTTTTCATTGATGATATCCTAATATACTCCAAGAACGAGGAGGAGCATGAGGAACATCTTAGACTCGTACTTCAAGTACTAAGAGAGCATCAACTCTACGCTAAGTTTAGCAAGTGTGACTTATTTCAAAAGCAAGTCCATTACTTAGGCCATGTCATTTCTAAAGAAGGGGTGGCAATGGACCTCAATAAGATCAGATCTATTATGGAATGGCCTACCCCAAAGGATGTATTAGATATCAGATCCTTCATGGGCTTAGCCAAATACTATAGAAGGTTCATGAAAGGATTTTCCAAGATTGGTTCTCTAATCACTGCCCTTCAAAAAAAGGTGATCAAATTCATTTGGACATCAAAATGTGAAGAAAGATTTCAATAACTGAAATACCTCTTGACCCATGCACCCTTGCTAAAGATTGCAGACCCAGATAATGATTTCCTTATATGTACATATGCCTGCAAGGAAGGACTCAGAGGAGTCCTTATGCAAGAGGGACATGTAATTTCCTACGCGTCCCAAAAATTAAATGAACATGAGATCAATTATATGACCCATGACCTAGAGTTGGTTGTCATAGTACATGCTTTAAAAATGTGGAGGCACTACCTACTGGAAAGGAGATTTGTGCTTATGACAGACCATTGTGGGTTGAGGCACTTGTTTGATCAACTGAAACTCAATGCCAGGCAAGCTAGGTGGATGGCTCTCATAAGTGAATTCGATTTCAAAATCAAACACATAAAAGGAAAGGAAAATAGGGTGGTCGGTGCCCTAAGCAGAAGTATAAAAATGATTCATCTGGTAGCAGTAAGAACCTGTGAAACGGATGTTAGGGAAAGAATCAGAAATGCACAAGAGACAAATGTATTCTTTAAGACCATGATCTCATACCTAAGACAAGAACCTACAGAGTTGAAGTATGAAGGCTACCAAATGCTTGAGGAAGGGTTGTTGACTTATAGAAACAGAATGTATATTCCAAACTGTGACGACTTGAAGAGATTCATAATGGATGAACTGCATAAGATACCATATACTGGTCACCCGGAATATCAGAAGATGATCACAGCCACTAGGAAACAATTATATTGGCCTGGGTTGAATAAAGACATATCTAACTATCTAGCCAATTGTCAAGAGTGCTAGCAAGCTAAGGCGGAACACCAGCATCCAGCAGGATTGTTACATCCCCTACAATTCCCAGAATGGAAATGGGAAACCATCTCCATGGATTTCAACACTGGACTATCAAGGTCGACCAAGCAAAATGATGCCATCATGGTCATGGTGGACAACTTGAGAAAGTCTGCTCATTTCATCCCTGTCAAGTCAACTTGTAAGGCCATAGATATTGGCAACATCTTCATGAAGGAGATATTTAGACTGCATGGCATGCCCAAGGAAATTGTATCTGACCGAGATACCAAGTTCACTTCAAATTTTTGGAGATCCCTAATGGCCGGTCTGGAGACAAAATTGTTATTCAATACATCTTATCACCCTCAAACTGACGGACAAACAGAAAGAGTAAACCAAATAGTAGAGGACATGCTAAAGATTCATGTAATGCATCAACCTAAGAAGTGGGAAGAATACCTACCATTGGTAGAGTTTGTCTACAACAACGGTTATCAAGAATCCTTGAAGATGAGCCATTTTGAAGTCCTATATGGTAGACAGTGCAAGATTCCAATTAGCTGGAGCAATCCAGTGGAAAGAATTACAATCGGACCCGACATGCTAAAAGAAATGGAACAGCAAGTGGTTCAGATAAGACAAAATCTGAAGATTGCTCGGGATAGACAGAAAAGTTACCTCGACAGAAAGATAACTCCCAGAGAGTTCACGACCAGAGACCATGTCTATCTCGGAGTTACACCCAGAAAATTTCCATGAGAATGGGAGCTTGTGCCAAATTAGCACCTCGGTATTGTGGACCCTTTGAAATCTTAGATAGAGTGGGACCCATAGCCTATAGGCTAGCACTTCCTCCCACTGTAAAGGCACATAATGTTTTCCATGTTTCATTATTAAAGAAATGTGTACTTGATACTAATCATATAATTGATTGGTCTATGATCCAGGTGGAACCAGAGGGAGAATTCCCCCCAGAACCCCAATGCATACTAGACAGGAAGGAAACCTCACTCGGGAACCGAACCATTGCACAGGTCAAGGTGCAGTGGAAACACTTTGGCCCAAATGAGGCTATGTGGGAAATGGAAGATGCCATGAGACAGGCATATCGAATTTTGTTTACTTATGTACATACATATCGTGTTGATATATAGAACATCAACAATGATCTTCCTTTAAGGGGGAGGGAATTGTAACACCCGGTTTCCCCCACTCTGTAAATATAACTATATTGGTTGGGGAACTATGGAAAACTCAAAGGTGTGAATGTTTGTTTTGATGGACCTTTGAATAAAAGGTCGACGAATGTAAATTATGTTATTTTAATAGACAATGAATATGTATTTCATGAGTGTTGTGAAGGGGATGTTCTAAGAGACAGACCACGATTGCTAATGAAAAGGTGGTGGAGGGAACTCGGAATGGTTGCGCTAACTTCTACCGAACCAGTACCGTACTGGATTTAAACTTGCTTAAGATCATAACAACCCTCTGACCAGAAATGAATTCCCATCAGGTTGGTAGGTGGGAAGGCCTCCTCAAGAGTTAATGAGGGGATGGGGGTAGACTACCCACCTGTAAGGCTTTCGGACTTGACCACGGACAAGGGAATTTGAGCCCCACGCAATCTTTCTAAGGAAGGAAAGAAAGGAAGTGTGGTGTGGGCAGAGAGGGCCTGCGAAGAGGGCAGAGATGGGAGAAGATCTCTCGGGTCCAAGGAAGGATTGAAAGTGAACAAGCGAGTTCTGATCATAGGGAATAGGGAGATAAAGACAGGTGAAGGAGAGTAACCTTCGTCCTTACCTATTCTTGTATGGGAAAAAGGAGAGTAACCTTCGTCCCTAACTTTCGTTGAGCTAGAAGTAACAGATTGAATCTCAGAGCATCAAGGCCTAAGCTCAGGGATGTCCAATGATAAATCCATTGGGAGTGACTGGGCCTATGGTTGGGTGGAAATGAGCACCCCTCTCAGCAGTCGCATCATGCCTTATGGTTCTGATAAGTGTTTTTATGCCTTGAGCTTTAAATTGGAAATAATGGATGCATGCTTGTTTTTATAGGCCTATAAATGGCTTCTACATTGAATGATTAAATTAATAGTATTCGTTCATTCCTTGAGAACTTTTACATCTGCTTGATTTTCCTAGGTTCTAGTTTAATTCCTCAAAATCACTTTCCTCGGGGAATTTCATCACAGTCCTAGAGTCGAGTGAGTACCTCCCTAATTTCAGAGGTCGAATCCCGCAATCACTGTGAGGATGGAGTCTATTAAGCTCAGGAGAGGTAGTGTAGATATGCACATACTTTCTACAAGGCAAGTGTTGAGTCCATTTTTGTGCTTCCATAAACCATACTTTTGCCTCTTTATTTGTCCATTTTACCTTCATTTCATCCCACATTTTCCATGAAACAGCCTATGCAAGGTATATTTGTCATTCTTTAGCTTGAGAATTGAATTTTCTAAATTTTAGCATTAAAATTGGAAATTTACCAGAAATTACAGGATTTGACCAAATCCCGTAAAAGCTCCGTGGTTTGTATACTTGCAGGACACCTGGGNGAAATCTAACACTTGGGTCGTGTTCCCAGATGTACAAGGATGGAGAATGAGCTATCAGATTCGAAATCTAAGACTGCTAGATGTCTGGTCAACGCTGGTCAAACAGGGCCACTTCAGCAGAAATTGCCCTGTTTCAGCCTTAAATCTTGGACAGTTTTTTATTTCGTGGGATTTTGACCATATATTGTGGATCTAAAGGAGGCATTCGAACCTCCTAGGATATTGTGGATCTACTTATGATATTTAGGAGACATTTTAGCACTTTTGGTTTTAAGACTCTTGTATAAATACTCTTAAGCTTTAACTAGTAAGACAACTCTTGATATGAATGAAGCAACTTGAGAATTTGCACTCTTGAAGATCAGCTATGTGTTTTGTTCATGTGAATGCTTATGATGATTTGAATGCTACTGGAGTCCTTTCTTAGCTGAAGTTAACCAAAGTGTACCAGGGAAGCATTGGAGGGCCCCCATTGCCAACTAGTACACTCTTTCCTTGTGTTCTTTTTCAAGTACATGTTTTAGATCAGATCTTACTTGCTGTAGATGAGTTTTATCTTGTTGTAGGTAGATGAATTTCATAGCTCAGTTACATGCTTAATGTTTTCAAGCCTTACTCATGTTGTGAATGGTTTCTTGAATGAGAACTCAATGTGTAGTTTGACTTAAAGCATTAAGATAGTTTTGAATGCTTTTGAGTTATTTTATGCTTTCAGTATTTTGGTTTGATGATAGTGGTTAATGAATGAATGAAGGTTGACAATAAATGCACTCTAATTTACTTGGGTAGATTTGGAGCTCAACAGCAAGTAGAGACTAAGAACTACATAAGTTCTAGACTAGATGAAGGAGCACAAGAGCTGTAAAGAAGACCCTTCTAGGTGTTAAGTCCAGGAGAAAGAGTGCAACGCTCTTAATCCTTCATAACTGATGAAGCTTAGGAAGGATAGTGAGATTCAGGTATCAAAAGGGAATACCCCTTTAGTTTGGAAGATGAATGGATGAGATCCATCCGGGATGATCGAAGGTCTTTCACAACCGTCGGATTTGAAGAAGGAGAGCAAGCGTTAACGCCTCGACTAATTCAATATTCGCAAGTTCTCACATTGGGGGAATCACACGTTGGCGCAACTAAACTTCTGAAACTAGAAGTTGAGATGTGATCCAGACCGTTAGATCGAGGAAGGTCATGGAACGTCGATCCGACGTGAACGGATTAATGCAAGGAGTACATGGAAATTCAAAATTCCTTAAGGACCCAGCTGTAGAGGAGAAAATCTGGGCCATCGAAATCCACTTCCAGACAGCGAGAACTTAGCGCAGGAGGAAAACGGATCTGAGCCGTCAGATCTGAAGCGCGTGGACCAACAATTGTTGGATCCAGAGGAAGGTCCACGAGACAAGTTCTGAAATCATCAGGACCGCCCATCGGAAAGGACACGTGGTGAGAACTCAGTGTTTCGCTAACTCGCAGAGAAAGAAGGTCAAAGAACAGAACTGTTCAAACTCACGATGTGAGAAATCACGATTTGATCGTGTTCGTCCATCAAGGAGGACATGTGGCAAGAGCTCAGCATTTCACTGACTCACAGGGTGGAAAATTCAAAGAGGGAAGTCGTGAGAACTCACGATACGCGAAATTCCGACGTGCTTTAGAGTTAGGCCCTGGGTCATAGTGAATGGTCACATGGATGGAGGCCAAAGGGGAAGCTAAGGAATGTTAGCCCTTTTTGGATCTCGGGAGTTGGAGGAGTTGGGGCGCCTTTCATAAAAAGTCCCGAAGTCATGAAATGCAATGCGTCGTTTGGGTTAAGCTTGTGGTCATGGGAATGGTCACGTGAGTGGAGGGAGATAACGGTCATTAATCCCTTTTAGAAGCTCGAGATTTGGGGAGTCAAGGGTGGCTCATACGTCGACGTCCCAACGTGCGAAGTCTCGAAACACTTTTTGAGTAGGCGCGCGGTCACAACCCGTGGTTGTGTGGAGGTGAAGCTCGTGCTTGGTGCTTAGTCACATAGGCGGAGTTTCATAGAAAGGACCTGTGAATTTGATTAAATAGAGGCAGGTAATCCAAGATCTTCTCTAGCTCAACAGATTTAAGAACGATCCTTGACTAGGAGGTCGGACCGATTCCCTGACTTTTCAAAATTAGGAACCATGAATGGACTTTCTGTCCTTTAAGAAAATCGAAAAATTGTATGTCCTGTTGTGGGTGTGTTACAAATATGTTGATGCTAATAACAAAGATGAAGAAGATGGGACAAATATATTGATCCAGGAGACATTTAATAATGTTTGAATGGATGATGATGACAACCAGCTTGATGGTGTTCTTGATATACTTGTACTTGAGAAGGAAAGTCAACCTCTTTACGAAGGCTCCAAAACAAGTCTTATCTCTGTTATATTGTTGTTGGTGAACTTAAAGGTTATGAATGGTTTGTCAAACACTTTTGTGACACGGCTGCTAAGGTATGTGATATATTTTTTCACACTTATTACATGATGATAAAGGTTTTCTTTTTTCCTCTATTTTTATTGTTAGTCGATCAGGTGTAAAATTTGGATGCAATGTGTACAATTAATATTCTTTACATTAACCAATATTGATTTTTTATGTTGTATATTGTTAGGTAAATTTGTTATACCACCATCAATTTTTTTATGTCGCACATATCGAGATTTACATGCCATTATGAAAGATATTGGAATGGAATATCAAGTTATTCATGCATGTCTCGGTGATCATATTCTATATTATGGAGAACATGCATCGAAAGAAGAATGCTTGAAATGTCAAAAAAGTAGATATTGAACTGATCAAGTAACAAAAAAGGTGCCTCACAAGGTTCTTCGTTATATTCCCATAATTCCACGTTTGCGGCGATTTTTCAGGTGTAAAAGCATAGCACAGTTTATGGATTATCATGCAAAGAACATAAGTAAATATGGTGCTCTTCGAATGCATGTCGATGGATCTGCATTTAAGAAGATAGAGGAAATATGGCAAAATTTTAAAGATGAACCTCGTAATCTTAGGCTTTCATTGGCAGTTTACGGTGTCAATCCATTTGGAGAGCTCAGATCTATTTACTCAGTGTGGCTTGTTTTTGTTATCACCAATAATGTTCCTCCATGGATGTCAATAAATAGGGAGCACATAATGTTGGCAATGAATGTTCTAGCTGTTTGTTTAGAATAAAAAAAATTAACGGGGTAACATCTCATTTGTTTTGTTTCTTTCATAATTTTGTCTTATACTTTATTGTTTACTCATATATGTTCAATTATGTGATCTTATAATTATGTTTGATATTTTTTTATTTACTCATATATGTAGTAATTATGTATTGTATGTTAAATCAATTATGTAAGTACC
Organism: Picea engelmannii; assembly: GCA_009831015.1. NCBI lineage: Eukaryota > Viridiplantae > Streptophyta > Pinopsida > Pinales > Pinaceae > Picea > Picea engelmannii. The sequence goes on from ML794627.1 coordinate 441,796, forward strand.
AAGTCAAATATATGAATGTATATATTGAGCCTCGCATTGATGATTTACTAGAGTTATGGAAGGGCACCACTATGTATGATATCTCTAGACCAGTTGGTGCACAAAGGGAATTTAAATTCCATGCAATGTTTGTATAGACAATTCATGATGCCCCAGGGCTAACACATTTATGTGGTATGCTATAACGTTAAACTGCACTTTAATAGCGTTTAATTTTATGAATTTCATATCATGCATGTTTTTAATATAATCCCTTCATTAAACATACTTTGAATAATTGATATAAAATTTAATCCATCTCTTGCAGGTCTTCAAACAAAGGGTAAATTTCCATGTCCAGTTTGTGGTCCTAAGATGAAATCTCGTTGTTCAAGAAGTTTAACAAAGAAGGTGTTCGATGAGTACAAACACTTCCTCTCTAAGAACCATAGGTATTGAAGTATCGAGAAACATCTTTTCAATGGTCAAGAAGAGAATGGATTAAAACCATGGAGAATGACACCTCGTTTATGGCAGTTGCAATATAATAGAAGTCATCAAGGTATATTAGTGCATCAAATTGTCTATCATGTATCATACATGAAATGTTTGTAATATTTTATTTTTTTATTGCAATTTGTTCATTGTACTAATTAACAAGTATTGTTGCAATATCCTTAATTTATATGCTTCACCTTGAAGGTCGTCATGAAGGCATTAATAATGGGGTGCTTCCACGAGGAATGAAAATTCATCCTGTACAATTTAGTATGCTCCCCTACTATGAGCACCAAGAAATTGTTCATTTGTTTGATACAATGCACATCGGGAAGAATGTAATAGAAACATTATGGAGAATCTTAGATGGAAGGAGTGAAAAAGAAAAAAAATTCAAGATTTGTAATGACATTAAGGAGGCCAATCATGCAATACAAAGTGTCATTTATTCAAATAGCAATGCAAATGACCAAAATATAAGTGTCCTTCCATGGTTATTGACAGATCAACAAAGCAAGGATGTAAAGAGGTTATTGAAAAAAATAAATTTCCCACTGAATTTTCTTCAAACATTAAGAATATCCTTACAAAGAAAGGTGAATTAGGTGGGGTAAAAACTCATGATTGGCATACCTTCATTAAGGTAATTATTTTGGTGTATATATTTCTATATTGGTGAAACATCTTGTTCCTGTCTTTTTTAATCTACTAATTTGTGACTAAATAATGATTCATTTTTTATGTTACAGTATGTTCTACCTCTATCTCTCCCAGACAACTTTGACAACAATGTCAAACAATTTATATATGATCTCGGAAAATACATGAGGTAAGTGACGATTTATATGCAAAGTGTAATTTTTTCAATTCGTTGTACAACTTATATTTCACTGCATGTGTTTTACTTGTAATGTATTACTATATACTTTCTTGTTGAAACATGTGAATTTCTTGCATCATTTGTAGATGGTTTTCATCTAAAGAAATCTATAAAGAAGATATAAAATATTGGAGGTTACAAATTCCTCGTCTAATGTGTGAAATCCAAAAGTATCTACCTTCGACATTTTTCAATGCATAAGAACACTA
>ML794627.1:457644-469397 GCA_009831015.1 Picea engelmannii
GCCTCTCCTCTACTTTCTTGTCTTGGCCAATGTTTCTTTTTAGTTTTTGAAGAAATAAGATCTCTCCTCGCAGCCAATGTGTCAATTTTTTTCGATGATATGTGCCTCCATAATGAAGATGAAACATTTTTAAATATATGCATGGGATCTAGTAAGTGGGCAATCTTAAGATGCTCCCAATATGGGAGCTCATAAAAGATAGATTTCCTTTTCATCCCAATGGGAAATTTCTCAACATAGATGTCGAAGAATTCTAGATCGAACATAGGCTCCCCATTTGAATCGAACATTTTTGTAATCTCCTTCTCCTTCTCTCTCTCATGTGCTCTAAGACATTCTTTTGGTGTCATTATTGCAGGCCTTTGGGTTCTCTCTGGTTTACCATTGAAAACGGATGTTTCTCTTCTATAAGGGTGTTCTTATGGGAGGAATACCCTCGATAAGTCATACACTGGCTTTCGTAGGTGTTTGGACCACCTATCCTTCAGAGAAGGTCCACAACATTTACATCCATGATAACCTTTAGTTACAATACCTGCGAAATTATTGTATATATAGCACGTTAGCATTTAAGAATAGAACTTCAATCACAACGAATTAAATATGTAAATAAATATTGTTATGTATATAAACAAATCAATAAGCATGTTAATTACCAAAGCAAACTCCTAAGCCTAGATAATCATGTGTGATGTAAGCACATATGATGGATACAACGTAAAAATCATCTCTGTTGCGATGGGTTTTGATACATCGTATACATGTATCCCTTCCCATAATTCTTTCAATTCATCTACCAATGGTTGTAGGTAGAAATCCATATAATTCACTTGTCTTCTACCAGGGACTATAAGAGCCAACATAAGATGTTCATTCTTCACGGACATCCATGGGGGAAATATTGTTATTGATCACTACTATAGGCCAAACATAATAGTTGGTGTTTTGGAGAGAATATGGGTTCATGTCATCCATTGCTATGTTGAGTCGTAGACTTCATACTTCATCCTTGAATTTTTCTAGCCATGTATCCTCTATATGCTTCATGACTATTGAATTTGTTGGGATTCGCATAACTCTTGACTCACTTCTGTGTGAGGAATGCCATCCCTGTAACATAGCTAATTATTTTCAACTAAAGAGCCTTTGAATCCTTGGTATTATAGGCATGTGCCTCAATATCTTATGAGGAGGACCATGCAATTTACCATTTTTATTTGATTTATGGTACCTGTCATGCCTACATTTCAGATATATATCTTTGTCTGCATATTCTCCTCTATATAAAATACAATCATTCGTACATGCATGATATGATATATACTCAACACCCAACATTTTCAACAACTACTTTGCCTCTTCGCAACTACCAGGAAAAACATTATCACTAGGAAGAATCTTATCTTTCAATAACTTGCAGTTAGTGGGCAATAGAATGTACAAGGTCATTTAACGTTTATAAAAGCAACCATTTCTAATGTTGATTGTGTGACAAGATTTCTAAAAATTAATATACGGCACTTATTGGTCAATTACCTCAATATTGTCGAGAAACATGCATTTGACATGCCAAACTTTGCTTTCAAGTTGTACAGTAACATTGTTGTCCCAAGTTGGGTAGACTTTGACCCGACACTAGGTCCAAAGAGAGGGGTAGTGGAAGCAGATTTCAGGCTTTCGAAAATGGTATCACTGATATGAGCATCATCCCCTAGCTCATCGTTCTAGAATGCATCTAACAACATTGTCTCCATGGCAGTCGTATCCCGTAAGTAATCATCCATACCAACCTCTTTTTTATTGTCTCCATTGCCAACTTCTGAAGAACTACTATTGTTGTAGTCATTCCTAGTTGGTGAATCTGGACGTAGTGGGAATTGAATAGATGGTTGATTCAACCATTCCTGGTACACTTCCTCTCTGAGTTGTGCTCTCATTGTAGCCTTCTATCGGGTTGACATTGTCGTGGGGTGCAACAGAAGATGGTAGGTAGGTCGCTCATCATCAGAATCATAATTTCAAAAATATTGAACATTAGTACATCGATGATATTAGTAAGCATAATGCAATAATTTGTTTGTTCAAATTACATTATACCAAACAATTATTACCATCGTCGACCCAGGATTGCGGCTGGAAGATGGAATTTCACAATTGGCAGGGTAAAGTGGTTGTCCATTTTCATCGATCAATTGCTTGCAGTATGTTGCTCTTGATAAGACATTTCGACGTTTTTGAACTGGTACTAGAATATTTTTTGCATCTGAACTCGATTCTGAATCAGGATCCTGCAAATTTGGATACATTTTTATTCAGATTGACATGGATAAAAAAAAATCAATTAGATAATTGAAGCATAAATAAAATAAGTTAAACTTACTGAAGATGGAAAGGGAGAACTCCGCGATGGACTTTGAGCAATATGGAACGGGATGGAATTTGAAGAATTGGCCATTTGATCATATTATAAGGTTTTCTCCCTGCACTTCAAAAAAATTAGCAATAATTTTTTTTGTACATATCTAAAATAAATTTCGAGGACCATACCACAATCTGAGTTTGAATATACTTTTGAAACCATTTTTTAAGAATAAGGCAACATAAAACATAAAATGTATACTGAAGTATTCTAAGTCGTGTAAATTCATCCTAAAAGATAATTGGAGATGGATATACTATTTTGTGTGCAAATAAAAATTCAAATAACTTTAAAATCATTTTGGTGTTCTTATAAACCACAAACACACTGGTGCACATATTAATAATAAGCACCAGTGCGTTGAAAAATAAACCACGACGTGTTTCAAGATTTTGTTAATAAAAAACAATTATATGTTATTGGTGCGTAATATAATATGGGCGCACCGATGAGTAATGTAATATGGACGCTCTGGTGCATCGGACAAAATATGGATGCACCAGTGTGTCTGACATAAATGTACTGGTGTACCGAAAAAATAAAAAATAAAAGCGCGATTTTTTTAAAACAATTAAAAAAGGAGGAGGAATCTAATTTCGTAAAGTCCTTTAAATGCTAAAAAGTGATTCGTTATTTCATTATTTTGCAAAAAATTGCAGGGGAGAGACATACAGAGGAACACTGTGGAGGAGAAGAATACTTTGGAACCACAATGTTATTCAGAATATGAGAATTTAAAGGGTATGGTGATTTCACTCTAAACCCATTTCATAAAGTTTTTTAAATATTAAGAAGGTAATCAATATTTTCATTATTTTGCCAAAATTCACAGGAGACAGATTTGGAAGAGAGACATACTGGGGAGCACTGTGGAGCAGAATAATACTTTGGAACAACAGAAATATTCATAAAATCAGGATTTGAAGGGGATATGGTGATTCACTCAAAACCCTACATAGTAAAATTTTAAAGTTTTACTGTTGATTTTGATAATAATTTTTTTTACAAATTGTATTCTTATTTGGATTTTGATTAAAATTCAAATAAAAAAAAATCATACTTACCTTAAACTCTTGTTTTTTTTGCTTACATGAATGCAAAATTTCACCCTAAGGTTTAATTCCCTCTATCACTTCAAAATTATGGATTTTTGTTTTAGGCATTTTAGATCTAATGGATTTGTTTTTCTATATATAAGTGTTTGGCATGTGATGCAAAGGGACCACTTATTGCATTGGATCCCAAACGTGGTCAACCCTCTGACTTTTTTTTTAAAAGGTTTCTGATTTAACGTTTTTTTTTAAACGTTTTCCAATTTTCCGATGCGCCATTTCAATAGAAACGCATCAGTGCATTTATGTTTAAGGAGCACCGATAAAGCCAGAGAATTTTTAATTTAAAAAAAAAAAAAAAGATATATTTAAAAATATGGTGCATAAAAAAAAATATCGCCAATGTTTTCTCATCTAAACAACACATAAAACGTTGTCACATAATTTTTTTAATTTTTATTTTTTTCTTTTCATCAGTGTGTAATTTTTCTATTGTTTTTTTTTTCTTTTATGAATGTTTAATTTTTTTTGCTATGTTTTTGTTTTCTACTGTAGTCCCTGTGATGTCTTCTATATATATCGCAATGTTGTAATTCACAATTTTTTACAAAATGAATTAAACTCTCTGGTGCGTTTTTTGTATTGAACGCACTGTTGTGTTTTATGTAATAAACGCATCAGTGCTTTGTATTTAAAAAGCGCATCGGTTACAACGAAAAAAAAAATTGCTGAAAATTTATTTTATTTATTTATAAAATATATTTAATATTTTTTGTATTGAATGGTACATGTTGTATATTGATAAAAATATGAGTGAGAAGGGTTCAAATAAGAAAATTTATGGTCGACATAATGATGACACATCCGAAAAAACAAAAAAAGCAGGTTCTTGTAAATTCTATACAAAATTAATATGGTTGAACTATATGTAAGTTTAACTAGTATGCATTGGTTAGTGTGTGTCATGTAGGGCCACAAAATGAGGAAGCTCAATAAGATTATTTATGATCTAAGTGTTGAAGAGCATAAAAGCTTGATGGAAAAATTGCAAAGGGATGAATCAGGTGAACGAAAAAATACTATTCAATATCGATTTTTTTTTTTGAATTTTCATTAATAATATACTTAAGAATATTATATGAGATGTTTCAAACAATCTATTAATTCACATATGTTTAATGTTCTAGAGGAACCAACAATGAGGGAACAAAATGTCATCATAAAAAAACAAAATTAATTAATATAGAAGATGTAAATGATGATGAATTGGTCCTTAGCTCATCTAGAGTGGTGTTGGAGATTAATCAAAGGAGGGGGAACTTTTACAGAACTATGAGGGATATAGTGGAATGAATGTATAGACGTAATTTCCACTTACAATATAGAAATCAATCCAATGATTCCAAGAACGAGGTTATATCTAAACTACAAGAAGCATTTCCAGAGCAATGGTCAATGAGACCTGTCAGACTTGCAATAGCAAAAACATACAACATCAAAAAAGAATCATTCAAAAAGTANTCAATTTTGTCATATTTAGTTTTCATATATCAATATAAAAATACTTTATTGTCATGTTATTTTTTCAGGAAAATTATGAAAATCCCAGAGGACCAACGAGTTGATATTCGAAATATGATAGTAGGAATGTCTATAAAAGTGTACAAGGATGTGGTCAAAGAAATGGAAATAATTGCATCGCAGGAGGAGCCATCTCAACAACAACGAGCTTCAAATGTATGTAATCATTGAATTTTTTTATTAGGTACAAATAATCAATTTAGCATTAAATATTGATTTTCAAATAATCTCTTATAGAAAAGAAAAGAAAAGAAGATGGAACTCATTATGCACATAAAACTGAACGACAAGGAAGAAAATGGTTGATAGCAAAGTTTGTGAGTAATTGTTATTTCCTTATAACAACTTAAAGTTTTTTGTTTTTTTTTGTATATTTTAAGTTGTTTTACAACAGTCGTCCTTGAATGTCTTCAAACAGGTGCTAACATACAAAGAAGAGCCATAAAAAAAAATGATTGACATTGGGTTAAGTAAGGGTTGTGAGTATATGTTAGCATATCAAAAATTAATTGTGGAATTTGCAAGTATAATCTATGTTGTTTTACTTCTATCATTTTATAATTAATGAAACAAAAATAATACTATATTAAATCTATGATTTATTATGGGGTATAAAACTTGTAGGAAACAAAGTATGGAATTGAGCCAACAGAAGAATTGTTGAAACAATGCATGAGATTTTATTATGAACATATGTGTATGATTCATGAGTTAATTCTTGCTTTGGTACGTCATTTTTCAATTTACATTCATGTATATTATTTATTTCAATTTTCATTATTCTCACCAATGTAGATAGATCATTATAGTTTATTTTTATGTTTGTAGATGGAACATGAAGAAGATGAAAATAATCAAGACAATCAACCAAACATTCAACATAATAACCCAAGGCATGGAAGTAGCTCGAGCACTAACAACAATTCCAGTGAAGAATGATGACCAATATATTTGGATATCAATGCAAGCTGCAATTGTATTTTTTTGAAATAATTGTCTGTGAAAATCAGACATTTTTGTCTAATGTAATGGACATAGTGTCTTAATTGAAAGACAAGGGATTACTGATAAGTGTCCCATTTTGTATGACAAAGACCTTCTTATTCATATAAGAAAATATGTTTTAATTTATTATAGTGTGTTGTCCAATGTCGCTACAAAATGTTACATCATTGATTAAATATGTGGATGACTAAATATTATAATGAAGAGATGCAAAATCTGATGATATAACAAATTAATTGATCTGAAAATGATCTTTAAAGACTTGGTTAAGTTTCAAGCATGTGTTCAATTACCAATTAGGAATTAATGAAAGAAGAAGAACTTAATGAGATATTATAGCAGCCATCATAAGGAAATGCAGATCAAAATATAAGCACAAAGAACAACAAAGTTGTTAATGGAGTTCGGCAAGATTGCCTACGTCTCCGGGCCTTTGTCTTAGTGGGCGAGGCTTCTTATTTCTCTTCAATGCTTCAAAAGTACATCGGAAAATTGTCAAAAGGATTACAAACTAGTATGGTTATGTTCTTCTCGACCTCAAAAATCCAACACAAATGACGGCACTGAAAAAGGTTGAGCGTAGCTCCCGGAATTGGCCTGCAAAGTTAGCTTCCTCAATGACTTCCCTGCATAAAAATGGCTTCAAGCTTCATAAACTCATCATCATTATGTCAATATGAACCTCCTAATGTTGTTAATAACCTCTCGTTTATATAGATTTTGAGTTGGTATCCTCCTCCCGACTTCATCCCAACTTTCTCCCAAGATCTAGCCTCAAACTGGGCTCCAAATCCTCCAAAAATGGCCAAAATCCTCCAAAATCAACATAAAAATCATAAAAAATCATAACATATAGTTTAAAAAACCATATTCCAACAAATATTGGGCGCAACCCATTTTTTTTTGGGCTCCTGGTCATATGGAGCACGCCATATGGCCAAGGGCTGAAAGCTGGCACTTGTTCTCCAATCAAGCCCTTATACTCGGTCGTATGGATGGCCATGTGGCCCTGGCCTTAACCTCTTGCGCGCCCAAACTCCAGTAATGACCCTTGGTTCTTAGCCCCCGGTAGCGTGGGGTGCCAAGTGGCCCTGCATTGTCCCCCTCCAACCGGGGCTTAGCCCATAAGACCCGCCACATCAGCATCTGTACAGCCACATGTCATTCGTATTGTCATGTGTCAGCTTGTCATTAGGCCACGTCGCGTACGAACTGCCACATGTCATTCATACAGTGCCACGTGTCAATTTTATACTGGTCCAACTCATCCCAAAAATTCCAAAAATGAGTGACACATGTCACCTCCTCGTTCTACCACATGTCCCTGCTGACGTCATGTTGACACCACATGTCGTACTGCTCACGTCAGCAGTACGGCATGTTGACTTTGACCAATTTGACTTTTTGCATGTTTGGGAAATCGATCAGAACGTGATATCTTTCGCATACGGTGTCCATTTGCAGAAAAAATATATATGGTCAAAATCAGTGCAACGAGCCAGACGCAATGGTGTTGGTTTTGTCTGATTCTGAGAGCTTTGATATTTAGGCCTTTCTAGATACATTTTGTATCATGCCTCCCCACTAAGACCTTTTGGTCCTCTAAAATGGTATTAACCAGTCATCAAGTGCGGGATAGGCCACCCCACTTGTCCTTTGTCTTTAAAATTTGTCATGTGCACCTTTTTCATCATAATCAATTGCAAAACAACCATGACAACTGACAGCATATTGTTAGCCACTTGTACTCTTTCACATCTTACTGAAGCCACTACCATCCATGTTGAAAAAATTAGCAGCAATAACATCAGAAATATGACTGCAAATGAGCTAATATGTTTGAAGTACTTGCACAACATTAGCTTATCTCGAAGCAAAGTATGATTGAACTTCCATTCTACAACAATCTCATGTTTATGCTTAAGATAAATTGCTTTACTTGGCACAATTATAGGTGTGTTGCTTGCATAAGATGCCTTTCTTAATTGTTCCATTGTTTGAAGAGATTGATTTGTTTTTAAGTGATAAGCATGTACAACATATTCATTGCCTTCTTTAGTTAAGTGATATTAATTGTGTTCCCTGTAGAATATTGCTTTGTGATCATACAAATAAGGGGTGCCTAAGACCATTCCACATTCATTGAGTGGCACCACGTCACATGTTACCTCATCCACAAACTTTGATGAAATTGCAAACTTTAAAGTGCATTGCTTTGTTATGTGCAATTTATGATTGTTTCTTATCCATTTAAGTGAGTAAGGTTTATGATGCATCTTAGTGTTTAATCCCAATTGTTTAACCACTTCCTCTGAAATCAAGTTAGATTGAGATCCACTACCTATCAATTTATCGATCTTAGTATGTTTCATTATCGCCCTTATGTGAAACAATTTGCATCTAGAATCATATCCATCACCAATTTTACATGTCAAACCAACTGATGTGATTTTAGTCTCATCACCTAAATCATATCCCAACTTTGTTGGTCGTGTTCTTGTTGCAACTGTTTTCCTCCCCTTTCTTTCTTTGAACCACTTTGGTCTCTTCTCTGGGTGCAATTGCCAGCAATGGTCATCATCGTGCCCTTCTTTCTTGTAATGCTTGTAAGAGAGCTTCTCTTCCTTTCTTGTCGTTGAATTTGCTTTCTTTCCATTTCCCTTTCTTTTGTCTTTTTTCCTTGAAGATGATTCCCCTGATACACCAACTCATGTTTTCCCTGCTTCAATGTATGTTGCTTGAACAGAAACCTCATAAAGATTAGTAGGTCCAAACATAAATTCAGTGTTAGGAATATGTGCAGGTAAACCTCCTATATACTTCATAAGAGTGTCTTGGGTATGTAATGGAATATTTAACATTAATGTCATCTTACAAAATTCATCTGCGTATTCTTGCATTGTTTTCCCTTTTCTTAGTTTAAGACTTTTCCATTCAATTAAAGCCTTCTCCTTATAACCTAGAGGATAAAATTATTTTCTAATGCAAAAACAAAATCTTTCCATGATGGAAATACATAACCAACTTGTTGTGTGTCATTTTGCAACTTACTTTTCCACCAGATGAGTGTTGTGCCTACAAAACGAAGCGATGCCAACTTGATTTGGGTTGCCTCATCCTTGATTTGTTGCACACTGCAATAAACTTCCATCTATCTGACCCAACTATCAAGCCTCTCGGCATTGACTTCACCATCATACATGGGCAATTCAAATTTCACATCAAGCTTAAGTAAAGACATATCATGTTTATGTTTATGGGAATGTTTTCTTGCGGTGGATTTTGAACTTGTACTTGAAGAAGAAGAAGTTGATGGAGAAGAAGAAGGTGAAGGAGGAGGTTTAGGAGGATCCTCTCCTTCTTCACTGTTGTCTTGTTTTGAATATTCCCCTTGGAAAGGCCTCTTTCATTCCAAGTAATCATCATATAAGACTTTTACCATCTCAGACATGACGAAAAATGTCTTTTGAAACTCGATCTGATTCTGAGACATTCCTTCTTCAGATGCCATCTTCTCACTTTGAGAAGTCCTCTTTCTTGATCCAATCTCAAGATCCCCTTCTACAAGATTACCTTCACCATGACTCAGCTTTTCCCTGGTAATCATGCAAACTCAAACAACCAACTCTCAACCTGCTCTGATACCACTTGATCCGAAAATTATCTTTAAAGACTTGGTTAAGTTTCAAGCATGTGTTCAATTACCAATTAGGAATTAATGAAAGAATAAGAAATTAATGAGATATTATATCATCCATTATAAGGAAATGCATATTAGAATATAAACACAAAGAACAACAAAGTTGTCAATGGAGTTCTACAAGATTGCCTACGTCTCTGAGCCTTTGTCTCAGTGGGTGAGGCTTTCTTATTTCTCTTCAATGCTTCAAAAGTACATCAAAAAATTGTCAAAAGGAGTACAAACTGGTCTATCTTTGTTCTTCTCGACCTCAAGAATCCAACACAACTAACGACATTGAAAAAGGTTGAGCATAGCTCTCGGAATTGGCTCGCAAAGTCTGCTTCCTCAATGGCTTCCCTGCATAAAAATGGCTTCAAGATTCATAAACTCATCATCATTCTGCCAATATAAACCTCCTAATGCTTCTAAGAACCTCTGTTTTATATATATATTGAGTTGGTATCCTCCTCCCAACTTCCTCCCAAGATCTAGCCTCAAATCGGGCTCTAGATCCTCCAAAAATGGCCAAAATCCTCCAAAATCAGCATAAAAATCATAACATATAGTTTTAAGAACAATATTCCAACAAATATTGGGAGCAACCCCTTTTGTTATGGGCTCCTGGTCTTACGGGGCGTGCCATATGGCCAAGGATTGAAAGCTGGCACTAGTCCTCTAATCAAGCCCTTATACCCGGTCATATGGATGGCCATGTGGCCCTGGCCTTAACCTCTCATGTGCCCAAACTCCGGTACTGACCCCTGGTTCTTAGCCCCGGGTCGCGTGGGATGCCAAGTGGCCTTGCATTGGCCCCCTCCAACCGAGGCTTAGCCCATAAGACCCGCCACCATTCAACTTAAAACAAAATTCGGTGGTTTGTTTTAATAAGAACCAATTATGCATAAGTGGCCAACGGATGTGGTGAGTTTGTTGGCGCGAATTGAGGTCGGCGGTTTGAATCTCATGGAGGTGGAAAAAATATTTTACCCAGTCAATATTGGAAAAATTAGGGATGCCATGTGGCACCCTCTGATTGGGCCACGTGTCACCCTGTGATTCATCCGTATGGTACGGTTAGCACACAGTCAGCATGCACAGTCAACTACCATGTCACCGTCGTATAACCACATCTAATCCACGTCATTGTCCATACTATCAAGTCATCTACCCAGTCAGCTACCACATCAGCATTCGTACAGCCAACCCAGTCACCATACCACGTCAGCATCCGAACAACCAGATGTCGTCTGTACTGCCACATGTCATCCTATCATTGGGCCATGTTACGTGTAGACTTCCACGTGTCATTCATACAGTGCCACATGACAATTCTGTACTGGTCCAAATCATCCCAAAAATGCCAAAACTGAGTGACACGTGTCACCTCCTCGTGTTTCCACGTTTCCTTACTGATGTCATCATGACATCACCAGTACGGCATGTTGACTTTTTGCATGTTTGAGAAATCGATGAGAACGTGATATCTTTCGCATACGGTGTCCATTGTAGAAAAAAATATATGGTCGGATTCAACACGACGAGCTAGACGCAATGGCGTTGGTTTCATTTGATTCCGAGAACTTTGATTTTTAGGCCTTTCTAGATCCATTTTGGATCATTAATCCAAACATCGTATCCAAATTCACTAATCAAAATATAAGATATATGCAAAAAAAATTATAAATAATGGAATTAAAAAATAACAATAATTGCACTATCACAGGTTGATGTTTCTCTGTGTATTTTAATTATTAATCTCATCGGTGCATTTAATATTACAATGCATCGGTGCATTTCATAAGAAATGTGCACCGGTGATTTTATGTAATCAATTAGCATCGGTTTCAATATTTATTTAATACCACAAAATTACATTAAAAAATTGGCCTTCGGTGTGTTTAGAGTATACGAAGCACCAGTTTTTTTGTGTTATTAATAAGCATCGATGCTTTAGGATTATTAATAAGCACTAGTGCGTTTGTGTTATTAATACTTTCTATTTTTAATGCATCGG
>ML794627.1:469431-486429 GCA_009831015.1 Picea engelmannii
ACCAGTGCATATTATTTTATACAGCATCAGTGCCTTCTTATTAATAAAGCATCGATGTGTTATAAGCAGAAAGCCCCGATGCTTAATTATTTTTAACTCTCCTGGTGTGTTTTACTGTTAAAGCCGATGTTCTTAGAAGACAAATGCCTCGGTGCTTAAATATTTTACTGCCCTAGTGCTTAACGTTAAGTGTACAACACCGGTGCGGTACGTGTATGTATGCATTGGTGCTTGTACCTCATAAAAACGCACCAATTTGTAAACATCCACTAACACCTCCGGCTGCCCAGATTTTTTTAGTTATAATCAAGTTCTATTTTAGTATCTGCAAAAACATCTGCTATCAAAAACAGATGTTGTAGCGGAGGTTTTTTTGACATTTTTTGTCAATTTTGTAACACTAGAAACCTCCGCTAAAAGGTCTTTTCCTTGTAGTGTTGATTTGGCGATTCAAGGGTAAGAGGATAATGGTGAGATTAATTTCATTTTTTTGCCAACCATTAAAGAGATTGGGTACTTCCTTTCCCACACCATTACTCTGTATGCAACGAAATCAATTGAACTTACATGATATCATATGTTTATGCGGTGCAAATACAATGAATCAAAGACGTGGGAAGGAAATTTTGAGGGAAAATTCAAGTGAGTTTGAAGGGAATCATTCCATCTTCTTAATTTTTAATGTTGCTTTTGTTTGATCACATGCCTTTTGTTTTTGCTTAAAAACGTGTGCGTGCTTCTAAAGAGTTTGCCTACAAATTCGTTTAACTTTAAAGGTTCCCTGACTTTAAAAAAATGTAAAATCAACTTGTTTATATGCATGAATTTATTCTTTCATCCATAGGATTGTGTATTTTCCGTGTTGTCAGTTGAAGGGGTTGGATGTCCACAACCTACAGAGACAGGGTTATAATCTCAACAAAGAGGAACAAAAAATGATGGTGTTTCATAAGAAAATGTAATATTCAGTTCTTACACCCTTCGTTGAGATTCTCCTATCTAAACTACTTCGGAATGTGATTGACGCTGGCCTTGGCTCCAATAAGCTTCCCATGCTTCTTCTTATCGCAGAATTTTGAAGGCATCGATCCCCTTTAGAAAAACTGAACAAACCCACCTTTCCATTGACTTGTGTAAGATGCTAGTGATGATCATAGATCATATTTTCTGGTGACAAAATTCTCACATGTAAATCCTTCTGAAACTTTGAGGGAAGTCATCACTAAGAGAACCCGATTTTCACTTATTTTCATTAGATGCCTATATATCTACCATATATGTTGTTTGTCAAATCCCATTCCTACATTAAGAGTTAAATTAATAATTATATCAAATTTGCCAATGTATATACACAATGAATTTTAAAATTTTGATATAATTGCTAGAACATGTAGGCTTCGATTTTGATCTCATTTATCTCTAATTATTTTGAATGGAAAATTGGATCTTAGTGCGTTTAATGGTTCTCTCGAGGGAGTTATGCCTGGGAGCAAAGTTTGGAAGGTTGACCAATCTAATTGAGTGGAATTTCTACTTTGTTGTTTAACGTGCTTCAAATGCCCCATTTCTTTGCAAACATTTTGCTCAATGTTGATTGTTTAGATTCTCAAGAGTTCAAAAACATTTATTTAAACGCAACTTTAGGTTCTTTGCTCTAGATCAGTCATGTTTTGTTTCTATTTTGACTATAACCAATAGCTAATCTCCACATCATTTAGCAATTAGTATGTATAATTACAAAAATTGAGGTCATTGTTTTAAAAAACAATATTTTTTTTTTCAAATTAAACATGTTATTTCATGTTTTAGATTCATGCATATTTATCTTTTTTATTTTGTCTACAATAATGCTTCCTTTGCTCTTTGTGCCTCTTCTCTTTTGCATAAATCACAAGAAAGCTTGGGAGATGCCCAACTCAAACCTAAGGAACTCGACCCGAAACTTTAAATTCTTTAGATTGACACAAAATTCTTCAAATTGAAGAGCAGAAAGATCAATACAAATTATCGAACTTGTAATTTATGTACCTCATTGTTCTAATGATAATCAATACTATGCACATAAGAGGAACAATTGCAGTCCTTGACAATAAATCTCTTATGCATCTTCTTAAAGTTGATTGTAAGTACACAAGAAATAATTTCAATCTTTATACTACTTGGATACTATAACATGATTATGAAAGATATCTTAGCATGCAAATGTCTTTTGTTTTGGAGAGCAATAAACATTATTGAGCATTTAATGCTCTGTATGTTGGGCGTGCATTATCGAATTTAAAATTATTTAGATCCCACCATGTATACACCAACATACAAAACATTAAATGCTTTGTAACCAAGTACTTATTGTTTTCCTTTTGTTTTTTTTTTTATATTGACCTCCAATGCAAACCCTAGCCTTATAAAAAGCCGTGAGACTACTATAAAAAAAAAACTAAGTGAAAAAGAACTAAGAAAATGCCATGGTTGATGTCTCCTTCCATGGCAATACTTTTTCCTATGGTCCTTTTTGGCATTTTCCTTGATCACAATCATGATTTCTCTTATTCCTAACATTAAATTCCATAGTCACCTACCTCAAGCGTGAGAGGACATGGAATTTGTCATTGTGAATGGTGCAGTTGTCTAAATCACTTATTGATTAATTATATCTTAATTATGCATAAGGCATATTTTTTAAGGGGAGGGTCTCTCTAAAATTTGTTTCATCTATCTACATCCAATTAAGAACTTCCCCCTGTTGACACATTGAAAATTGCCACATCATGGTGTTTGTGGGTTCAACCGTTGGCAACTTCATCATCTTCATCTATGTTGACTCCAAATTGTTACTGTTATTATTCATGGTCATTTTATTGGCTTATCTCCCCTCTTATCCCAAATAAAAGAAGCCATATCTCGTTGAAGGATGCATAGTTTATCAGGTGTGATGATTTAACATTCAACTTGGCCCTTGTGTTCATTGCAGCTTCATTGTTGTCATTGTTAGTTATAGGATACACCCCAATAAGGTTGATAGGGCCTCCTTAATTATGTGACAGGGATCATTATGGGTAGGCGACTTGACAACAAACTAACAGGGAGAGCCATAATTCCATAACTATACGATAATCAATCAGCTTAATGTTGCAACTTTATCTAATGTTTATCTTGCTTATGTTGATGGAATCGATGCCCCTGCTTCTGTAGATGATGAAAATCGATACTCCCCCATATTCAAAATATGTCTTTCCAAGAGACATATCTAGTTGGTTTCATTGGTTCAAATGCCAATTCCGCAATCGACCAAGCATCATTGTAAACAAGAAAGAAAAGGTAAAGGCAAGCACAAGAGTAAAGAACATAGCCAACTACTCTCCAACTTCCTATTGTTCCTCTCTTTACACTTACTTCCCATGCAAATGATAGATGGACAACAAATCTCATGCAAATTATAGATAAACAATGTCATAGAACAAATGCCATGCTTTGTCACTAGACATTTTCTTGGTTTCAAAGTTTATTGCGTGCATGTCATTTTAAAATTCATGTAAATTTAAATATGTAGATTAGCACATTGAATCAAATATGTGAGCATAACCTTAATGAATATTTCTCATTCTCAACAAATTATTGACCTTAAAAGTATGAGGTCATATTTATTATTATACACAAATAGGTTTCCTAATGATGGAAGATCATTACCCTATCTTGAGAACTGGAAGCATGAAGAACCTCATTTCTTTTTTTGATGAGAATTCGGAGAATGTTCCCAATCTATAACAATGACAAAGGAATCCATATTCCTAAGATTTGAGATTTCATAGAATCTGCCCAACTTGTAATAATGACAAAGGAATCCATATTCCTAGGATTCAAAGCTTATAAATTTTCCTATTTTCACTCACAATACAATATAATAAACTCTTTTGCAAGTATTTATTTAGCAACACACCAATTCAACAAATATAAAGTCAAGTACAACGTGCTCATGTTATCGAAGAAAATGAGCCCATGTTAGTTCTTCGTGATTCTCTAGTAGAACGACTAAAAGGGTTATTTTATAATGTTAAAAATCAGATGTATTCCTTTCTTTTTGTTAAACTAAACTCTTGTTATTAGAGAAAATGAGCCCATGCCAATTCTCAATGATTCTCTCATAGAAAAGGATAAAAGGGTTATTTTATAATAAGAAAAAATAAAAATAAATAAAAATAAAATTCATTAATGGAACTATCAAGGGTATATGTTGTTTTCTTATTTTAGCTAAACATTAATTTACTAAGTAATGCAAGTGTAGGTATCTTACTTACTTTTTTTAATAAACACATGTCATTAACCCAAGTCTATATTATTTGCCGCTTACACAGAGAATGTTTTGTAGCCTCAATCCTTGCCCCCAATTATCATTCTATGATAAGATATGGAGGGACCAACAATGTCTCTTCGTCTATGTTTTGAACATTATTCTACACACAATAGTAGAAGGCACAACCAATAACATCTTAAAAATGAACATGTAAATTTGTAATCAGTGGCTTTATTGTAAGGTTGCAAGTTGCACATACATGCGGCTACTTGTAGCTTAATGGTTCTCTTGTAGTGTCTATTCCTCTAATTTACAAATACCCATAGGTAAAAAGAAGCAAAAAAACAAGAAAAATCATTAAGTTAAGATAGGAAACCATAAATAGAAGGTTTAATATCCATGAAACATTTGGACTTCAAAACGTCATGGAACATAATTGGATCTCAAAACATTAGTGGAACACAATCGAACCTTGAAATGTTAGTGGAATATAATAGGCCACAACGCACTACCAAAAAAACACTCTACTTTCCTTTTACAACATATCCACCTTGTATTCTTTTTATGTTCCCTTCCCCTGCTTCAAGGGTATGTTAGTTATTTCTTATTAGGATGTTTGATATTATTCCATAAAACTTATTTAGACTATATATTTTAATATTGATCTAGTCGTGGGATTCTTTCTTTGATATCTATTTTGGAGTAGGATATATATAGACTGATCCATACTTACTCTCCCTTAAAGGAGATTTTAGTGAAATGTAGAAACACATTTGCAAAATGTAATTTTGTTACTCTTAATAAAATAACAACTTTTTTGTTACTATTAATAAAAAATAGGTTTTTTTTAAGGAAAAAAAGGATGAGCATGTTATTTTGTTACTCTTAATAAAATTGCGATTTTTATTTTTTTTCGAGGAAAAAAAAATGAGCAAGTTGTCCCAACTTAATAAATAAAGAAATATGTGTGATAAGTAAATGATAAATAAGAATGAATGATTTATCATTTACAAATACAAATTTGGGTGGAAGGTGACACATTGGTTATTATTATTATTATTTTTAAAAAGAAATTGAACTTTATATATTGAGGGCTTGTCTAGGCAAACAATTGTCATACAAGTGGCAAAAATGGCTCAAGGCCTATACATGATTCTAAAACAGAAGGAAAAAAAGATGGAGTTATGTTCAGATCAACTTCCCACCCATACAAGCTAATAACCGTTTTAACAAATTTCCCTAAAAGAAAAAGATTTTTGAAATTCATTGAGGAAAGGAGGTAGAGTCCTAAATTTTTGAAAACCTAGCTTGTTGGAGCATTCCATCTTCAGTGTCCATGGGAGTTGTGACGAGATCCTCAAAGTCATTGACTGTGTTACCTACGCGAGGGGAAGCAACAACACCTTGATTAATTGAGGCGGAGGTTGAACACTCGGGGAGAACAAGAGTTTTAATTTGTTGGATGTCAAGTTCCATTCCCTCAATTCACCTTGTCTGAAATTCTAAGACATTCCTCAAGGAGACCATCACTTATTCCATTCCCCCCAGCTGAATTGAGATTAATTGGAGTGCATAGTCGTTGGCCTATGAAATTTCCTCATGGTGCCCAAGGATTCTTTTTATATCGTTCTAGTGAGGTTCCATCTCTATGTTAAAAAACTGACAACATAAAATTCCCACCACCCATATCTTGGCAAAGGGTCTCCAATACTGGATTTATAAAAGACAATCAAAAGATTAAATTTGACAAAATTGAGAGGATCCACACAAAGGGAGGAACGAACATTATCAAAACCAGAAGGTGTATGGTTGAATCCCAGAGTATACCTAGACCTGAACCCCATCAACGATGTTAATCCCTAGATAGAGACCCATACAAAGCCCCTTGTTATGTATAAAACCCCTTATTAAGCCTTATATATTGAATTATTACAATTATAGTGTTATATGTGTATGTCGGCTAGAACCCTTCATTGCACCCTTTCATTATAATTTTACCCTTTGTCTCCTATATATATATATAACAGGGAGGCTTAGCCTTAGGATCATTTTATTACATCTCATATTGTATTTTGAATTGGATATATTGTAAAATGAGGTTTCCCCCACATAGTGGACTGTATTCATTGACTTTTTATCATTTTTAAGGTTTTGGATCGTAACATTTGGTATAAGAGCATTGACCCTAGGATTTTTTCTTCTCTAAGCAAGTCATCTTAGAATTTTCGCTATAATTTTTTTCTTCGGATGATTCAAATAGCAAAACTTGGAGGTTATTTAGAAGACATTGCAAGGTATCTGTGATAGAAATTTCAGCTTCTGGGTCATTACAATTTCAGAGATACACCCTGTGGAAGATAGGGTTTTTTACTAGTCCTATTACTAGTCTCAAACAGATGCTTCAAGTAAAATCATTATATCTTCTTCAGAAATGATCCAAATTTAGTGATACTAGTTGCATTTGAAAGAGGATAGTCCATAGTATTTCTGGTACAATTTTCAGATTCAGGTATCAGATATTGGACATGTGGCATTATGTACAAGTTCTCTCTCCTGAAAAGTCCAAAAAATAGCAAGGTTTGGGAAAGTTATCATAACTCTTACTTGGCACATCAAATTTTGGTCATATCTATGGCATTGCACAGAGGACATATCAAAGTATTACAAGACAAAATTCCAGACTCAGAAGAGCTGAAAATGCATAAATACATCAGAAGGAAGGTCGGGCAGGAGGACAGACTCCAAATTAAGGTTTTGAAAGGTACACAACTTACAATTGGCATAAATTTTTATTGGAAGATCTATTTTGGGTGATTCAAAATTTGTGATAAAGAGGAAAAAGAGGAACATTAGTATTTTTTCACATGCATCCAAGGGCTCCTCCAAAAATGTCTTCACCCACTAAACCTCCAAAGAGATTAACCATGACTCAAGATGAAATCCAAGAGATTTATAACGAGATGGACAAGAAGATCAGTGAACATAGGGAACATATGGAGAAGAATATGGATGAAAATAAAAAAAAGAAATACAAAATCACATAAAATAATTGCAAAATTCTATGTCTTACGTGATCTTTCAGGCTCTAGATGTGAGACTCCCTAAAGGAGATATTGAAATGTAAGGAACCCATGAAAATAAAGGTAGTATTCATGTTAAACAAACTGCAAATAATAAGCAATTTTCAAGTGGACTTAACTCTAATGGTGGAGTTAATTATGGTGGGGGTCCTAAATTCAACTTTCCCAAGATTGAATTAAATAATTTTGATGGAACAAAGGTCTTTGCTTGGGTGAACCAAATGGAGCAATATTTTGAACTACATAATATTATGGATGATAAAAAAAGGATTTACATAGCAACTTTGAACTTTGAGATAAAACCATATCAATGGTATCAATGGATAGTCAAAATGCAACCCCCTTTTTATCATTATACTTGGGTTTTTTTTACAAGAGACTTAGAAGCACAATATGGGAAAGTTTGGGAACACGACTACTTTAGTCAATTGACAAGAATCAAGCACTTAGGTGATATTGAAGATTTAAATTCAGAGTTTTGGGTATTGGCCACAAGGGTGAATCACATGTATTGGCCACAAGGGTGAATGGCATAAGGGATGAAAAATTGTTACAAGATTACTTGGGTGGATTAAAAGAGGACATTAAACATGAGCTTTTCTTAAGACATCCTACAAACATTATGGAAGCTAAGAAATTTGCTTGTCATATTCAAGTCAAGAATAAGACTATGCACAAGTGTATCATTGGAGCATACACATGAAGCAAATATCGTTTTGGGGTTCATAAGACGAGTGTACCTCAACCGAGAAGGTTGTCACCTCAACAAATGGATGAAAGAAGAGCAAAGGGATTGTGTTTCAATTGCGACAAAAAGTACAGTAAGGCACGTAAATGTAGTAAGAAGAAAGTATTCTACATAAACAATGAAGGGAAAGAAGATCAAGAATTGGAACCATCACAAATCTAGAGCTAGAAGAGACTATTCCAACGATATATTGTCATGCATTGGTCGACATCGGTACTCCAAAAAACCTCGAGATAGAAGGATGTATAAAAAAGAAAAAGGTAACAATGATGATTGTTTCTGGTAGTACTCATAACTTCATCAATTACAAATTAACAAAAGATCTCAATTGCTTTGCATATCTAGAACCAAAGTTTCAAGTAATCAGCAGATGGAGGTACCATAAACTGTTATGGGAAGTGCCATAGTATTAAGGTCAATATGGGGGAGTATTTATTGGATAGTCCCTGATTGCCATCAAAATGGGTGGTGTTGATGTTGTATTAGGGGCCAATGGATACAATCATTGGGAATAATGGCCCTTAATTTTCAAGATATTTACATGAGATTTTCCTCTGAAGGCAAGGAAATTGAGCTTAGAGGCATCCAAGGGAAACCCTCTAAAGTGAAAAACTCTAACAACATGACAAATTAATTAAAAAGGGGCACCATGGTGTAATTTCACAATCGTGCTCACTAGATGTTCAAACATCTATAGCCTCTACTCCAATGGATCTCTGAAAAGTTATCAACAATCATTCCAAAGTATTTGGAGAGATGCCTAAGGGTCTTCCACCTACTGAAGATCATGCTCATGCTATTCATCTCTGACTGGAAAGTGTAAATCCAATCTTCCATGTTTCTTGCTTAAGGAAGATTGTTAGGTAGCTAGAGAAGTAGTGGGGGGTCCGGAGGGCCCACAGTGGAGGCCATTCAATGTAAGGTGGACTTGGTCCACTCTATTATTAAATAAGTCCCATTATGGTAGTTAGTTAGATATAATAAATGTAAGAGGATTTCTTCTTCTAGAAGGTTTCTCCTCTAGAATGTTCTTAGGTGGTTGGTAACACTATATAAAGGGGTTCATGTAATGTAATGAGATATGAAGAGAAATATTGTATTTGGAGCGCTAGCTCAATAGGAGGATGCCCCCTCGAAGAGACAAGTGAACATGAGAGGATCCCTTCCATAATAGGATTTTATGTATGGTGTTGCCCTACCTCAAGGGTTTTCTCTATTTCTTGTGTTCAGTATTTGGTGAATGGTTTGAATTATTCTTGTTGATATTGTGGGTTTATTTTCATATTTATCTTCAGATCTATTAAGGTACTTAACAATTGGTATTAGATCACTTTCCTTGGCCAAATAAGAGAATAATTTTGTGTTCTTTTTGCAAAAGAATTTTAGGGAAAAACGAGGGTGACGCACTTCAGGTTCATATATGATGCTTTATGAGTTGTGTTTTTCAAAACAAATTGGATATTTAATTTCATCTCGGAAAAATACCTAATTTCAAAAAAATAATCCGCCGAAACGGAGTCCGGGAAGTGAAGTTATCAACATTTTAAATTCAGTCATTTTTCAGAGTTTTTCCAGAAAAAGCTGCGCAATTTGCACAGTAAAGTTATTTTTAAGCTTTAGTTTTTAGTTGAAGATTTATTCCAAGCAATATATATTTTACCGAGAACGATAATGGTCCTAGTATTGAATAATTTCTAAAGTCCCACAAGTCAGAATGAAAAGAACGATGGAAATTTTTGTTATTTCTTCATTTCAGCGAGGATGTCTCAACATGGAAGAAATCATTGGACTATTTCCAGTTGATGAGACTTCCAGATGAAGAATTGGAAAAATTGTTTTTAGATAGGATGTTTCATGTTGGAAAACAAGATAAAGAGAGCACCAAGGTTTTATTTTCATGTGACAAATCTATATTACAGGTTCATGGTTGTATTCATAAAGAAAAAGTAATTGTTTCTATTAACCCTAGTTGTCAGCAAAATTTTATCAATGTTTAGTTGGTTAATAGATTGCAAGTTCTTGCAAAGAATATTCACAACACACAGGTTGTTGATAAACATGTTCAATTTTTTAAAGATTTGAAGATCATTATGGATAAATATGTGTTGCATTCAGATTTTCATGCTATAGATATGGATGATTTGGATATTGTTTTGGGATATCCTTGGATAAAATCAGTGGGTACCATTAATATTAATGTGCAAAAGAAGTTTTTGAAGTTGTGGTACAAGAAAAATAAAATCACATTGCAGGATGTGTCTCTCAGTAAGAAAGATGGGACCACAGAGGACAGCAAAGAAGTTATTGTCGAGTCCAAAGTTGAATCAGAGGCAAAGTCTACAGAAGGAAATGAAGCAAAACCATGAGAATGACACAATCATGAAGCTAAGGAGGTCATTGACTCAAAGGCACAATGTATTGCATATTTGAAGAAAATGGAACATATTCCTATAGCTGTTGTATATCGCCATCCACGTCATATAGAGAAACAATAGTCATTAAGGCAAGGGTGTGAGCATCAACACATTTATGCACCAGGAAGGAACCAGAAAGGAAACTAATCTAAAAGTGCATGGAGACCTACCAGCACTACATGAAGACATCAAGCTAGAGAACCAATCCCATGACAACACCGACACAATGCAAAGCAAGATCAGGGTGGCAAGGCAACAATTGGACATCATGTTCATCTTTCATTAGGATGGATGGATGGTCATAATTGGTACCAGTTGGATACATTGCTTAGCCGATCATATTGTATGGTTTCTTCACGTGTTTCGAGGACGAAACATGTGAAGGGGGATGGAATGTAGTATACCTAGGAAGGTAATATGGGGTACCTATGGAGGTACCCAATGAGAATGTGGTTATGTATTATTAGTGGAGGTCAGTCAATGTAAGGTGGACTAGGTCCACTATATTATTAAATAAGGTCCACTATCATGGTACTTAGATATAATAAATAAGCTTTCTAGAAGATTATTTCTCTAGAATGTTCGTAGAAGATAGAAAATGTTATATAAAGAAGTGTAAGCAATGTATTGAAGCATAGTGAAGAATATGGTCATTGTAACAAATAAGTATTGTTTGAGGAGTGCATTCCTTCCATAAGGAATAATATATGGTATTACCCTACCTCAAGGGTTTTCTTTATTTCTCGTGTTCAATATTTGGTGAATGGTTTGGATTATTCTTATTGATATTGTGGGTTTATTTTGAGATTTATATTCAGATATATTCAGGTACTTAATAATGATAATGATCCAGGTGGATATCGGTGGCCACCCACCTTTTTCAACTGGCTCAAAACAATTTTCTGACAATTTTGGTAATTTACTATTTTTAGTAGTTTTTAACTTCCAGGGGCATTTTGAGGTTCTAAATGAAGGTTTTTCGGGATAAATATTCTCAATAATAACTAAGGGCTCTTATTGAGCCCCCAAAATGAATCTCCTCGACAATACCTTTCCAACGAGCTATCGTGCGCCCCAAACAGAGATCGTATGCAAAATTTACGACCCCAGGAAGTTGATGTACTAACTTACCCAAACAGGACCCACATGACTTTTGGCGTTTCATCTCCTAGGGTTAGGTTTTTTGGATGTATAGGGTTTGTGAAATTCTGATTTATTATAAAAAAAAAGGCCTTCAGAGCCTCATTGTAGTCATCTTCTTGCGAATGAGCGCAGTCGTCACATCTCTTCTCAGAGATAAATCGCCACCATTCCAACAAGCTTGTTTTCCACTGCATTTTACAGTTTCAACTTATTTCCTTATTGAATAGAAAACCAATTTTACTGTATCTATGTTATTATGTGTTAATCATCTTTTAATAATCTGTATTCATTTCATTCTGCTAATAAAATTCGGATCAGATAATGAGTGACAAGATCCTAGTGCAAACTATCTTATCAGAGATTAATGGAGAAGGGAAAATCACACTAGAAACAGAAACAACGCTTGAAATAAGGATTAAGAAGCTATAAAATAGAGCAATTATTTAGTACCTCGTCAAATGGAAGAACCCAACAGTAGACGAGGCGACATGGGAAGATGATTTCTTCATGAAAAAACATCCATGGTTGTCAATTATCGAGGAAAACATTTGTTTGAAGGGGAGGGGCATGTTAATCCCTAGACAAAGCCCTATGTTATGTATAAAACCCATTATTAAGCCCTAGATATTGAATTATTACAATTATAGTGTTATATTTGTATGTCGACTAGAACCCTACATTGCACCCTTTCATTATAATTTTTCCCTTTGTCTTCTATATATATAACAAGGAGACTTAGTCTTATGATCATATTATCACATCTCATATTGTATTATGAATTGGATATATTGATCGAGAATATTTTCATCGAGTGACTAATAAAGAATTTCATTAAATGAGCATAAATTAAAGTGCATCATTAAAGAAGTGAAAGCTCAATAATGAAGAGACATAAGCATCAAATCTGAACACAAAAACTTGATAATGAAGTTTGTCCCCAGTGGACTACGTCTCCAGGTCCTACTCTCAAATGGGTAGGCTCTTTCATTAACTCAGCAAAAGAATTTGGCAAAATACATAGTATACCTCATTCTGAAATCAAGCTGCAAAAATAATGCTTAGATCAAAAAATAGACAACACCACTGAATTTGTGGCATCGAATTACCCAAAAATGTCTATCTCCACGCCTCGATCTGACTCTGACACTCCCAGGCCCAAGAAGAAATTTATCTCAATTTTCGTGCTCCTCTGTAACCTGCAATTAATGATTGTGTTGAATTGAAATGCATGCCCATGGTCGTACCACATGCGCGCCTGCTCCCTAAGGCTTGATGGACTCGACACTTAAGTAAATTTCGCGGGCAATAATAACAATATAGGTCGTTGGCCTATTGGTTTGGGTGTGAATGTAAAGGCGTAGTATGGGGAGGAGGTCCCGGGGTCAAACTGGCTGGCCTCCCCCTTTTGGTTTGATTTGTTGTAATATATATAAATATAACCAAAATTTGCTCCACCAACTTTGGCGGTGGCGCTATCCAGGATCCCAATGATTAAAACACAGTCAGATTTGGTGTGGTCCGTGAATCTTTAATTTTTTTCAAAATTTGGTTATAGGCTGTCATTGTGCTTTTGTTGCCTACCACATGGCAGCCCCTGATTGGGCCATGTGGCATCCCCCCATTCGACCACTCCATCATCTGCCATGTCAGCGCCACATCATCATGCCATGTCATTATGCCACATCATCATGCCATGTCACCGTACGGACTGCCACATGGCACAATCCTATTGGTCCACGAATCAATCCAAAAGTGCCAAAATTGGGTGACACATGGCAGCCTATGGTGTTTCCACATCATCATGTTGATGTCATCATGAAACATGTCACCTTATTCTATTTCCGCATGTTTTGTACGAATGCTAACGTCAGCAGTACGAATGTTGACTCATCCCATGCTGACTAGGCTAGGTTGACCAAACTTTGACCGCGAATATCTTTCAATCTGTAACTCTATTTGACGAGTCGTTTGCACCGTTAAAAATATTACGACGCACCCTTCGCAATAATTTCATTTTCATTGAGTTTTGGAAACTTTGAATTCTTTCCCTTTCTATGTCTGTTGAGGCCATTCTAAGTGTCTTGAGTTGCCTATGTGAGTTCTAAGTTGTTCTTAGCCTTCTCTTGATCCTTTTTGGATCACTCCTTCCCACTAAGAGCTTTTTGGACCACCAAAAGCTTTCATCAATCAATAGGTAAGTGGGGGAAGAGTCCCCTCACTTTGCCTTTCTTGGATGTGTGCCCTTTAAGCCTACTCGAAGATAATCAACATCGCCCCTGCATGAAGTCCTCGTCCTTCTTTCCAGGATGATATCTTCCTATAACTCATCAAAGTACTTAGGTGCAAACTCATCAACTGAAGGTATTGAAACTTCCTCATCATGTTCCATGATCATGGGAGGCTAAAAAAGTTTCAAGTTCTCTACGTTCACAACTGAGTAAATATGCATATAAGGTGGAAGATATAGACAAAAAGCATTGGTACCACTTTTCTCGAAGATAGTGAAGGGTCCATAATGAATGGGCTTGAGTTTCTTGCCTTCACCCTTCAATCTCTCATTGTTGATGTGAAGCCATACCTGGTCTCCAACCTGGAACTGATGATCAACCCTGTGCTTGATATGTCGAACTTTATATTATGCTTGACTTTTCTCCAATTTTTCTTTGACTGCCTAGTGCACCTATTGGATCCTATGGATGAACTTGCGGGCTTTGTCCTCTGTTCATTCTTCATTCACATCGGCATCTCTCCCATACATCAAATCCAAAGGAACCTTGGGTAGGTACCCAAAACATGTCTCAAAAGGTGAACTCTGATTGGAGGAATGTAAAGCTCGATTGTAAGCATGTTGCACATAGGGTATTTGTTCATCCCATAACTTGGGATTCTTGTTCCAGTAGCCTCAAAGAAAAAGTACCATTGTTTTGTTTACCACCTCTATCTGTTCGTCGGTCTGTGGATGGAAAGAACTGCTCCTCTTCAATTTGATGTCCATCATTCTCCACAAGCCAGTCCAAAAGTCCCCAAGGAATCGACTATCTTGATCCGAGACAATCGATGTGGGTAACCCAAATTCAACCCAAACATACTGAAAGAAGAGATTAGCAGTCTACTCAGTAGTGATCTACTTTTTACATGGCATCAAGATACATATCTTACTGAACCTATCCACTACGACATACAAATAGTCATGACCCCCTATGGTCATTGGTAAACCCCCTACAAAATCCATAGAGATACTTTCCCATGGATGGGATGGAACATGAAGTGGTGAGTATAGCCCCAATTTTCTATTAGTGGGCTTACAAGTCGAACACATCACACACCCCTTTACATATTTAGTTACAATTGCTTTCATTTGAGGCCAGTAACAAAACCTCTGCAAATGAGCCATAGTTTTTCCTACCCCAAAATGCCCAGACACAAGAGAAGTGTGAGCTTCATGTATTACATGGACTCGTTCAATTGTAGGAATACATAGCTTTCCAAGATGGTAGAGTAGTTTTCCCTGCAAAAAATAGTTCTCTACTTGTGCACCATGGGTTAGCTTCTCATATACTTCTTTAAAATATTCATCGATGGCATATTGTTCTACATATCTATCATGAGATAAAGAAGTATTCTTCAAAATAATAGAAGCATCAATAGGAGGTCTAGAAAGCATATCGGTTACCTTGTTACTTGTACCCTTTTTGTACTTGATTACCAAATGAAATTGTTGTAGAGAACCCATCCATCTGTAGTGTCGATATTGTTGTAGTTTGGTATGTGCTTGGAGATACTGTAAGGGTTGGTGATCTGTATGTATGATTTTTCCTTCCCTAAAAAGTAGTGCTTCCATTTCTTTACGCTTTGAAATAATGCATACAACTCTTTATCATATGTAGGATAGTTAACAACAACTTGGTTAAATTTTTCAGAGTGGTAACAGATAGGCTTACAATATTGCATCAATATTGCACCCATGGCATATACGTTGGCATCTGTCTCGATCTCAAAAAGGTTGTTGAAGATTCAATAGTTCTAATACTAGTGCAGTACTGATCTTCTCCTTCAAAGTGTTGAAAGCTTTTTGTTGCTTTCCTTCCCACTAAAAAGTGTTCTTCACACTGGTTAAGGCATGCAAAGGAGATGTTATAAAGGAGAAGTTTGAAATGAACCTCCTCCAATATTGAACTGCACCTAAGAAGCTTCGGACCTCGGTTACACTTTTTGGCTCAGGCCAATTTACAATTACATCAATTTTGGAAGGATCAATTTTTAATTGTCCTCCTCCTACAATATGACCTAAGTACACAAGTGTAGTCTTGCCAAATTAACATTTAGACAATTTTACATACAACTTTTCCCTTTGCAAAGTATCCAATACTTGCCTTACATGCCTCGCATGTTCATTTCAAGTCCCGCTAAAAATAAGAATGTTGTCTAAATACACAATCACAAAGTCATCTAGGAAAGCCCTGAATACATCATTCATCACACGCATGAAAGTTGTCGGAGCATTACAAAGCCCAAGCGACATAACTAACCACTCAAACAATCCTTGTTTGGTTTTAAAGACAGTTTTCCATGCATCCTGTTATGCGACCCTAATTTGATGGTATCCACTACACAAATCCAACTTAGTGAAATAAACAACATTCTTCAACTGATCAAGTAAATAATCTATACAAGGAAGAGGGTATCAATTTTTCACCGTGATTTTATTTAAGGCCTAGTAATCAACACACATTCACCATGTGCCATCTTTCTTTGGCACCATCACGATCGGAGAACCACAAGGATATGAACTGGGCCTGACGACCCCTTGATCCAATAAGCCTTGTACCTGCTCCTTGATCTCTATCATCTCCACAACTGACATCATGTACATGCCCACATTAGGAAAAGGAGAATCCTATTGAAGATGTATCTCATGTTGGATTTCTCTCTTAGGAGGTAACCCATCTGGTTCCTGAAAAATATCATCATACTTAGAAACAATATCAATTAATTCCTTTTTATGAGAAGGATCACATCCTTGGAAAGCGTCGGATGTCTCGACATCTTTCTCCCTTACGACCATGAGTACATATCTCTTGTTAGTGTTTATGAGTCTTTTCATTTGCCCTGCACTAACAAGTGTTCTATTTACCCTCATGTTGTGAGCTCAAACAATATATTCCACTCCCCCCTTAGTAAGGTGGTATTTATTCTCATGACGAAAGAAGATTTATTTTCTATCATAATGATCCAGATGGATATCGGTGGCCACCCACCTTTTCCAACTAGCTCAAAATAGTTTTCTGACAATTTTGGCAATTTACTATTTTTAGCAGTTTT